>NW_022258283.1:11214-27293 GCF_009602425.1 Actinia tenebrosa
CCCCCCCCCCCCCCCGGGCGGCGGCAATATCAAATTAAAGTGAGTTTAACAGGGTCTTTTTCCTGCATACAACGAAAACGGAACGATTCATACGGTTCAGCATTGGAATCATTGCCCAACACCAAGCTGTGTTTTTTGTCTACCTGATAAACTGTTTCATGAAATCTTTCTGCTTCTCGGAAGACCGAATCACCACTAGCCCATTGATTGTATCAGCTATATGAGCATACATAGGACTGCACCGAACAGCCTCTAAACGCTTTAACTCCCGGCTAGTTTTCAAATTAAACCAGTAAATAAAAAGAAATATAACTAATACTGGCACTATAGCGACAACCATCCAAAAATTGACCAAAACAGAAAGGATCATAACGCCAGCAAAATAGAGGCACAACATAACYGTCCAGGCAAATTTTTCTGGTAAACTTTCGTCGACACATCCAGTGTCTTTGCAAAATCGGCTCATTATTCTACCAACTGGGTTTCTGTCCATGAATAAGACAGGAGATCTAAATATCGCTTTGAACATTTTATTGTGGATTCTTTGTAAAGATCGAATGATCGACACGACGTTTGCAAATGCTCTTGTTACTGAGAAAATTATAGCGGCAGCGATGAGACTACTGAACACTCCAAGCACAACACGATTCTTCTGCTGCTGTTGTGGCATGGTAGCTATCCTTGAAAGCCACCAGTTAGGAGCCACTAGAGACACTGTAGGAAAAGAAGTAAATTAGATTTTTAAAAGACATTACAGTGCGGACATTCGAACCATGAACACTTCAAGTTTTTCTTTTCTTTTCTTTTTTTCTTTTTTTCTTTTTTTCTTTTCTTTTGACATTCTTTCATAACTATCAAATTACAGCTCTGTAGAAACAAAGAAATCAAACACTTTTCAGGCGCCATCCAATCACAACAAACCTCTGTAAGAATCTGGCTTCTGATTGGATTATTCGAGAAACGTTAAGAAAACTCAAAGTGTTCGATCATGGTTCGAGTGTCCGCACTGTAATACAGTGGTACCTCTATTAAGAGCACACCCTTGAGACCTTGTCTGGTGTCCGAGATTTGCTTCATTCAAAACAAATGCAATCGGTGTTTCATTAAATCCAAACACGGTGCGAGTATGCCTTTATCAATGTAAATTCGATATCTTTCTATGATGAAGGTTATTAACAACTGAAATTACCAAATAGGCTTCTATTTTATACTAGTGTTCGCGCCTGCCGTTAGTAGGGGTGATCCACTGAATATAGTTTCGATTCGTTTTACACTAAAAAAAGGAAGAAAATGATAACACCCGCCGCTAGTGTCCACTTAAATAAAGGGTTTCCGCTTAGTATACAGTCTACTTAATAGAGGCGTACCACCATACTAACAAACTGGTTATTTCATTTAGTAAAGTAGCTTTCTGGCTCGGATAAGCTGGACGAGCCCTCGTTTTGCGACTGCGTTATCGTTGTTTTCATTTTATTACCTTGACAAATTAAATTAGAAGGACAACCATTATTGCAGGAGAACCAGCTGTAAAGAACGACCAGTAAGTCTTCCATGTCACACTGCCTGCAGCATTGTCCTCGTCATCATCTTCCATATCCTGAGGAACACTCTCTTTTTCAATCATTCCAGGGAGTTGCTCAAGATGAACTTTTTCTTCCTCTTGAATTGGTACTGGCGATTTTTCTTCCAATTTAATCTCAAAGTTTTTAACAAGCGTTTGAGTGTTTTGCAGTTGGTCGTAGGGGCCTTTGTATTCTATTTTACCATCCTTTAGCAACACAATTTCATCAGCTCTCCTTAGATACTGCAGTTGATGAGTCACTAGTATTGTCAGCTTCTCCTTAAGTATCCCGCAAATACAGCCTTCGAAAATCTTTTTCCCAACTCTTGCATCTACAGCACTCAAAGGGTCATCCAGTAAGAGGATGTCAGCATCAGAATACAGTGCGAGTGCTAGACTTACACGTGTTATTCAGGTCCGTCTTAAGATCACAGACTTCTATCACTTTGCTGAACCTCTCTTGGTTAAATGGCTTTCCAAAAAGTATGTTGTCTCGTATTGTCCCGGAAAAGATCCATGGAACCTGGCTGACATATTCAATTCTTCCGCACCAAGAAATGACGCCATTTTTCAGAGGAATCTCACCGAGAATCGCCATCAACAACGAGCTTCTGCCACTTCCAACTGCTCCACCGATCATTACCAGCTGGCCAGCAGAAAAGCTTRATGAAATACCTTGTAAAACACTTTTACCATGTAGTCCACCCCAGGAAATCGTTACGTTTTCCATTTCAAGATGTTCTGGGACTGATTTGTCTTGCGTGATTGTATTCAAGTTCGCTACACTCAACAGCAGTGGCTTACTTTTCCTCCAACTTTCTACCCGTAAGATCTTAGGAAGAGCTTTACCATAGGTTTTCCGAACCCGATTCTGAATTTCAATGCCAATATCGTCGCGAAAGACACTTTTGTTGACAAAGGAATTAGCGTGGTCCTGAATATTATCCACGGTGTTCGAATCAGGCAGCGATGTTAAAAATTGTTCAACTCTCTTGACAGCAACATACCCATCAGTAATGTGACGTAACACTGCTGACAGTCCAACAGTTATAGCAAATCTTGCTAGGTTTAATAATATCACTAAGGTGAATATGCTGAATGAAGAAAGTTGGATTCCAGAATAGAGAAGTGTAACGACAGATATCAAGGTAGCTGTTGGGCTAGCTGTATTGTACGAGGCAACAAAACTTGCAACGATCAGACTTCTGAATCGAATATATTTTATTTCCATACTGAAAGAAAGAAAGGAAAAATGGCTGGCTGGCTGGCTGGATGGATGGATGGATACATTCAACTAACCTTCTAAGTTGTTTTACTAAATCATAAAAACTCCATTCCCAAGCATACATCTTCACAGCTCGAATCCCATAGATAACATTATTTAAGGCGGCCAGTCGTTTATCAGAGTACCTTGCCACCTTGTAACGTAAGATCGAAAATTCTTTGGAAGCCAGCAAATTGTAAATTAACAAGACAATAAAGTATATTACTCCTGATAATGACTGCCAGCCAATGTAAATCCACATCAAAGCTATTGTAGCTATGATTTCAACGGGAGCGTTCAAAGCCATTATTGATCCCAGGACCGCTGCTTCCATTCGTTGTGCATCATTGGAGACCAGATTCAGAATGTGTCCAGTTGAAAACTTGGCTATATCACTGTGACGGCACGAGATGCTCTGTGACGTATATATTAAAAAAACAAAAACAAAAAACAAAAAAAAAAAACAAAAACAGAAAGATATATCTATAGGACCGGTGGTTTTTTTTTATCTCGTGGGGGGAGGATTAGGAGGACTTTTGTTGTGACATCATAAAGACTATAACTCCCCCCCCCCTCCCCTCAACCCCAAGAGGCTGACTTTCGCACTCACACGAAGGCCGCTCTAACAAACAAAAGTGTACAAAAGAACTGTAAGTGATATATATTAATGCAACAAAACAAAACTCATATAATGAAAGAGGAGTCAGACGTCGTTCCAATTTTGTCTTCTTTCATATGTTTTTCTATTCTATTCCTTTAAAGTTCCTACTATGAAATCACACTCATTAGCATACTGGAAGTATAAACCTTGATATCTCCAAGATGCATCACTCAAATCATACAAAAATATTTTACTATTTAACTTTTAACTTCATGTAGAATCAATGCTGAAAGCATTGTGTTARGGGTCATACGCACTTTAATGAAAAAGGTTTACGTAATAATACTATCTTTTTATAAACAAGTCCAATAATGCCAACTTTTAATCGCATTCCTTTTAGGTTTGCTTGGTATGAAAAATGCTGTTCAGAAAACGTCTTGATGAGTCCTGCCATAGTCATACCAACCATGTATGGAATAGCTGAACTGTAGTCAATGTGGGATCCCTCATTCAGAAGCTTAAGAAAATGCCACGCAAGAATGGCAAGGGATAATGACGCAAAAGTTGAGAGAAATCTCAAAGTAATAAGAAATTATCTTAACCTCGATGAAAATGTCTTGAACAATGCTCTCAAAAGTCGCGGGCTTCTTCCACTTCTCGCAGAATTTAACAGCTCTTCGCTCCAGCAGTTGTCTATCTCATTCACAATTTTCAATGTCTGATCTTCTTCCAATAAAGTATAGAGATCGTCTCCAGTAAGGCTTCTCTTTCGTCCAAGATATAAAAGTTTATTTAGCCATGACATAAAGAAAAGCGCTAGGAAGCTGGCAGATTTTTKGGGGTTTTCCTTAAACGATTGAGCCATGAATCCGTCCTGCGTTGCCACTATGACCTCAACTGATAGAATATAATAGATCTGAAAAAAAGAAAAGAAAAAAAAAAACTATGTTAATAGAGTACGTACTACCAAATTAAAAGTGAGACGTCATCAAATTTCAAAATTTTCAATCCAGTTTTAATATTGGCATTCGTTAGGGATTTTTTGCAGCTGTAAAAATGATGATATCGGGTAAGCTCCAAAAACTACTATGCATTTTCTCTTGTTTCGCACTGGATCCAATCACGTTAGATTCTAGCACCAAATAAGACAAAATGTATGGGGATATTTTAGCATTAAATCAAAATCTCTGTTTCTTGCTCCATTGCTATAAAATATCACAAAATTAATATCATATTTTTACAACCAGTTTCTGATAATCACCAAAATTCTAACGGTTCTAAAAAATAATTTGGTGACTGTAGACGCTAGACAGTTATTGAACACTTACAATAAAAAATAAAATAAAAATGAGTCATTTATATGGGTGAATGAACACAAATAATGAAATGCAAAGAGTTCAGTATGGTAAGGAGGTTTCAACTAGTCTCCCAATAGATCATGGAGTTCCTCAAGGCAGGCTGCTCGGTTCGCTCCTGTTTATCATATACACTAACGATATCTACGGTAGTGTTTGGAAAATTGTCTCATTTCCTATGTATGCAGACGGTACTGTTATATACTTCTCTGGAGCTGACATTGCAGCGCGCAGTGGAAGGAACCATCCAGAAGGTCTGTAGAGGTTGGTAAACTAGATGACAAGCAACAGATTTATCCTCAATCAAAGCAAAACCAAGGCAATGCTATTTGGGACAAGGCAAAGACTGCAAGGTGCCAAGCTATCAATATGTCTCCAAAAAAAACATACTTTAAATACTTAGGAGTTTTTCTAGAGGAGACATTATCATGGAATGAACATGTTGATACAATATATCGTAAAGTTAACAAGCGCCTCGGTTTACTTTCTCGTATTAGATCTTGTTTGACGCTTAGAGCATGTAGAAATGTTTACAGTAGCCTAATTAAGCCTGTCCTGCACTATGCTGATACAGCATGGGAGGGGAGCTTTCTGTCGGGAATAGTAAACGATTACAGAGATTACCAAATAGGGCAGCGCGTATCATTGTTAATAGATGGGTAGAATTAATTAATTAAGTCGAGAAAAATACACAAATGGTTATTGGTATTTAAATGCCAGCATGGCTTAGTTCCGGTATATCTCAGTGATTACTTTGTGAGGAATTGCCACTTTCACTCATACAATACTAGAAGGAAAAGGGACTTACATCTCCCCCTATCAAGGTTAACTCTTCAGTGGTAAGCGAACGTTTAGATACTCTGGGACTCTAGAATTAATAAACTAGCGAAGAAGATAAAGGAGATCATGTCCTTAACTACATTCAAACATCGTTTGAAATTGCATTTTTTAGGTATCTGATATTTTGTTAAAGTTTTACTGAACTATAATGAAATGAAATTTTACTAGTCACAATAATGTTTGAAGTATCCTTATTCATTTTAATTTAAACTTACATTTGTATTATTTATTATATATTTATTGTTTTCAAGGCCCCTCTGGATATCAGCCAGGTAGCTGAATGGGCCACCCTGTTTAAATGAAGTCTTTGATTGATTGTACTAAATACCAAAGACTGAAGTTATATACCTGACTGTGAGCTAGCCCGTTAGTCTATAGCTACTCATAATGCTACTCATAATGCAAATATAAAGGTTGTCATAGAGATCAGTAACTCGGGAAAAATAAATGCAATATATATTTTTTGATAGTTTCTGATTCGATGCCAAGCTTACTAATCATCAGAGCACGCAGAGTCGAGACAGAGACACACATATAATAAATTTACACACTTGATTTCAGAAAGGTTGTAGTATACATTTATACAAATATCTAATGAGCTGCAAGATATCAAATGAGATGCAGAATTCAAAGCATGCGTAAATACGATTGCTTAGCCACAGCATTTTGTGATTTTTTTTTWAAATTTGAGTTTGCACAATCGTGTGTCTCTGATACAATCAGAAGATAAGATAAGGAAGACCAAATAAGCTACTTTTTAAGTTTTGCATCTCATTTGATATCTTGCATCTCATTAGGTGTATGTACAAATGATGTATACTACAACCTTTCTGCAATCAAGTGTATATATATATAAATGTATATAAATATATAATATTATTTATATAGGCTAAAACCATTCTAAGCCCACTGAAGTCGTTCAGCAATTGCAGATGTAATGTAAAGACTACATATTTATATACGCTCGCTGGTACAGAAGACTTTGAGGACTCAAGCTCAGTTTAAACTTAATACAGTCAATTAATACTCTTGCATATAGCAGACCAGCAGTAAGTGCCTGAATCGTCTATTGAAATAAGCTTATATATCGTAATGATTAAGACGTGTATGAGTATAGCGTTAATCTTAATCAAACAAACTAACCTTCAAGTAGAATAGTATTGGACTCCACTGACTTAGAGTGGCTACTAACACCAAGCTTACGTTCTGGCTGGGTGAACTAGTTGAAGGCAATTAATTTGTCAGAGCATAACAAAGATTAAATACTCATAATTTGCATATGGTTGGGATACCTGTGGWGAAAAAATTACTTCCGCTACTGCTCAAATTTAAAGATAAGAAAAACTTCAAGTTTCCTTCCACTAGCAGTAAAATAAGAGTATAATTTAAAAAATATGTGCGATTTCAAATTTCATAGTACTCGAGCAAAGTTGTCACTACTGGTCAGCTACTGCTCAAAGTTAAAGATAAGCGATAAAAATATCAAGTTTTCTTCCACTAGCAGTAGCCTAAATAAGAGTATAATTTAAGAAATATGTAAGGTTAAAAATTTCATATTGTTGTGACGTTTTGTTGACTGAATTCACAACCTTCATAGTGCAGTTGGGAGTTGGTATGCAATATGTAACAAAACCTTCACAAACCCTTGTTTCTCATCCCATACTTTAATAGTTTTAATATTTTGTGTCAGCTTTAGTTATTTATAATAATAACAATAATAACAATAATAGTAATAATAATATTATTATTATTATTATTACTATTTATAAATTTAATACAAGTTTTTTAAGCAGTTCAATTAAAAGAGGTTTTGAAACTGCTTGGTTTCAGTTAGCTGATAAAAATTTTTGGGCTATTGAGTCTTTGTCGTTTCATTTTAATATAAAGTTCTGTTGAACTCTATGGAATTGGCGCTCACTAAATCATCATCTCATTATTTTCTTCAAGAGGGGTACAAACACTGACAACCAGTGCTGTCAGTGTATCTGTGAGTTAGTCATGCGCTGACTTTCGAGGTCCTTTATGAAAATCACTTTTGGTGATGTTGTTACCTCTCTAAAAAAATATATATATCATAATATTATTATTATTACTTTGAGCAGCCAAGAGGTTGTTTCAGGATATCAACAATATTTGATTAAATGTCACATCTATAAAAYTTAAATGTGTAAAGTATTCTAGATCTTTTTGGGTTCCAGCTTCTCTTCAGATTTGAAGAACAAATTTCCAAATTTTGTAGTGAACTAGATATTTTTATGGTTGTTAACCATTAGATTGGAAATTCTGGTAATTCCAGTTTTTCTGCAAATGGTATGACCTTCTCCCATCGGAAAATTTCTGGTAAAAGTGGAAATGCTCAATAGGTACCCCATTTGTTCCAGTGAGCCCAGAATAACCGGAGAATCGCGTACCATTGACAATTTCCACAAGATTTTTAAGACAGGAAGCCCAAATCTTGAAATTGTTTAGAACGGGAAGCCCAAAAGTAAAATTTCCAGTTGATATTGCAAATGGAACACAAACCTCACAGGAATGACTGGGAAAAGGGAAACAGTTTGATACCATTTGCTCATTCTGGATGAAGAGGAAATTTTGTTGGAATTTCCAATCTAGTGGTAAACAACCTATATATCTTAGAAAGACAGGATATGGGCCTTTATGTTGATTGGAACAATAGATTTCCCCCAGGTGGCCTCGCATTCAAGCTCTTCAGGATAAGGTTATGCAAAAGTTAAACAAAGGTGACTATTCTTATGAGAATAAGCATCACGCCATGCGATAAAGGTCCAGAATTTAAATGTATGACTTTATTCTAATTTTTTTGTGCCAGTTTYACCTCTTTATGGGTTTGGGTATCTAATTTCCATATTTTGTGCTGTCCTTTCACTGGCACCTTCAATAGCAACTGCTTGGGGTTTTCGCAGATGAAGACATAAGGTGACTCTGATTCAGTCTCATCCTGGCAGTTTTCCTTGTACTCCTCATGACTCCAACACTCAACCACATCAACGCAACCAAGCAAACACCCTGTGGGGTACTCCCTGGGGAATTTCAAGACTTCATTAGGGTACATTTCTTTGTACATATTTTCTAGAACATCTATTTCTTGTTCTGTTGGCTTCTTGACTGTAGCTGCTATCCAAAGCCTTCCCCGGTGTGATGTGTACCAAGAGCGTCCTTCAACCTTCTTTATGCCAGCAACTAGGAGTGATGCCCATGGTTGGTGCATACTCAAGCACATTCCAGGGTCTCTCATCTCCTGTAAGCCCTTATCTTGAATACGCAGGCCTTTATGGCCACTGTTAACAGGTTCCTGAGTACTTGAATTACTTTTTTGGATCTTTGAGGGCTTAAACTGCAGCTTTAAGTCAGGATAAGAGTTTTTATCCACCAGAGATTTCTCAGCTATCTCCTTAGAATGGTACCCAAATACTGGTAATTCTGAATCAATCTCATATTCACGACTGTTATCATCTTCTACAACTTTGCGTCCTGCAAAGTCTAGAGTCACCTTCATGTTTCTTCGTGATCCATGGCGCTTCTCTCTAAGCTCTTCCTCCTTCTTCTCCAGCTTCGTTCTTTCTTCAGTAGATAACCACTTTGAATTTGTGGAGAAGTAGTCAGCCTCATCGTCTATAACGTGAGTACGTCGCGCGCTAGTTTTATCGAACTCTAACAGTTTATTCTTGTGCTCTACAGCTCTTTGATACCCTTCTAATTCTTGAGCACTCATATTTTTCMCTTTTTGCAGCTTTTTCACGTCGTCAGAAAAATCCTGCTGCATCAGCTGTTTCAACAGCTTGGCGCTTTTCTTCGAATCCCTCGCTAAAATCTCTTTCTGAGCCTTCGTACAGACAAGAGAACCACAGAAATAACACGGCCCTTCGCCCTCCTGTTCACAAACTATTCTTCCACAGCTCGTACAGTTGTTTATGAGTGAGTGTTTTTGAGCTAGACATTCACATGGGTGCCTACCAGGCAGACGAACCGATGTTCTTGCTTCACCTTCTTTACTGTAAAGTGGAACGAACTTCGCAGGCTTTTTCTTCTCCTCTTTTTCAATCGTTTTCTTCTTATCGGACTTACGGTTTTGCTTCTTGGAAAGAAACTCCGGCTCCTTCTCTTTACGTATCCATTTTCCTTCCTCTTGGTCGTTGCTCGTGGTCTTCAACCCGGTCAAAAGATTCTCAATAAAATCACAATAATTTTCAACACTTTCGCCAAAAAAGTCTCGAAAGTACTCCTCTACTTCTTCAACGTTTTGTATTTTGAAGACATAGTCGACTATATCCTCTGGGCAGTCTGTTATTTTCGAGAGTTCTTGGACGCACCAAGATCTCAACCCTTCCCTGCTGACCGCCATCTTGGATTTCTCTCGTTTTAACACAGGAACCCCATCATGTTGAATTGTGCCTCAACACAGGAACCCCGTTAGAATCGTTAGCAAGAAAGTTCCGTGCCGTGACTACGAAAGCACTATAATATTGCGTAATGTCACTGGTTGAACCGATAACCTCAAATTTCCTACGGCTATCGTGACGTATACTTTTTTTTGCCAAAACTTGTTTACACATGATATTGTAATCCTGTGGCGGATTTACTAGTAGGGAAGAGGGGGGGGTTCATTGGATGCAAATGAACTCCCCCTCCACCGGCTGGTACCTTCGATTTTATATATTTTTTAGAAAAATAAATAAAAGTATGGTACTAACTCATGAGATTTAATATGGAATGGGGCTGGTGGATAGGTTATCCTTATCAGGAGCGCCCCTAGGCCAGTGATGTGCCTCATGGGAAAAATGATGATGCAAGAGAACGTTATTGTTGTGCCGAGATTTGCAAAAATGAACCCGCCCCCCCTCTTAAAGTCCTGGATCCGCCACTGTAATCTAGAGTGTATATAAGAAATATTGTCAACAGTATGGATGCCTTCAATGGAGGAAAAATCCGGAGGAATAAAACAGTGCATTTCTGAAAGTTATACTATTGGATGAATAAGAGAGAATATAATAAATAAATCATATATTTTATGTTCGTCATTGCTTTTTTTAAAAGTTTTGTCTGCATGTCTGAATATGTTTTTCCCCATTTTTTCGGTTAAATGATAACTAAATCATTTAATACAGTAATCCAACTTATGGCCCCATAGTTTATTTCAGTTTTCGATCAAGCGGTTGCTGTTTCGGCTCTCGCTCGTTACAGTCATACGGGAAGCAACTTTGGCCGTCTAAAATGAAGTACAATATAGGAAGGAAAAAATATTTGTAGTAACAATAAACAAAACAAAAAACAATGAAAATTGACATGTTAAGAAGAAATAGAATAATCTAGCTAAAGAAGCAGGAAATGCGAAAGAAAGAAATAAGCTGCAAGGGAAGGATGGAAGGAAGAAAACTGATGCCTCGACATGATGCACCATCCGCATTGTCTACGTACTGTGGGCTCGTCACAACAAACATCAGATGATGTGAGGGCTCGATGTGATGGTCGTTTCAAATCAAACATGACAGAAAACAGCCAAAATCTTGGCTAATTTAAACCCGATCTTGCTTCTTACCAGGTCATGGACAGCGTTAGATACTTGTCTTATCATCAATGGAGGACAAGAAAGGAAGGAGACGAGAAACCTTCGCGTTACCATCAAAAACTTCTGGCCAACGTTGAAAGCCTACAGAACAATGTCTCGTCCATTGATAAGTTGATCTCCGAGTATTTAGACGCTACTAAAACCTATTGTGGGGCTGGTTCTCACTTAGCTGAAGCGTTCTCTTCGGTGTTGAAGGATACTCCTTTGTTAGAGATAACACAGCAGTTAAAACAAGTGGTTGAGGAGGTTGATCATGTCGCACATAAGTCCAGTGTTCACATCATCAATCATATCCTCGGCACTTTATGTGAGTTTACCGCTACTTTTCCCGATCTAAAAAGGGCGATCGAAGCTCATAAAAGATGTGCACAGAACTATGAAGCTTGTCAAGAGAATCTAGAATCCTTAGACAAAGATGAAAGCCTCTCGGAAGGCTCGAAACGGTTTAAAATCGCCAAGAAACGTTTCCGGTCGGCCGATGAGGAGCTTTCCACTGAAGAAGAAAATCTTTATCGTAGTTTTACCGAAGTTGAAGAAAATCGTATAAAAGTAAGTGAAAATAACAGTTTCTTTTTTCTTTGTCTTAAGGTGTTAAATTCTAGTTAAATTTTCTTTTTTTAGTGGTATATTTTTGATTTTAAATCTCATATCTCAGCTTTAATTTGCCTGCTTGCATGCCATCAGAACAATTGCTTTTTCTTTATCCTGTTGCTAGAATTTGCTAATAACAATAATTTTTTTCTCCACATCTGCTACGATGAAATTTGTAAAATATCCTACAATAAAAAATGTCTTTTTCCTAGATTTTTCTTAAGGAAGGAAGTGTTTTTTATCCTGAAGCAAAGGAAGGGGACTTTCCCTTCAAGTAAGAACTACAAGTGCATAATATTTAAAGGATCAAAATATGTTACACCCAACATGAATAAGAACGCAAAATTAACCAATTTAAATACCTTAAAACTGTTTACATCATTTTAGAAATAGCGTAAATATATCTTTAATGAGCATAGAATAATTACTACGATTATAAATGTCTTCACACCAAAACAACATCTTTTGTCTCATCTTCAGAATTCTGTCTCTGGATGACAGAAAATTTCTAATATATACAGCGTTATGGAAATCTATATTTGTTTGGGGAATTTTGATTCAAGATCCAGCAATTAAGATTAAAGCGATCTCATGTCTAAATGAAAAATGGAAGGTGATATACCTAATTGCAAGAAAATTGTCATAAAAATGAAAAAAATAACAAATAGAAATTAATTATCTTTTGAAGAAAAACTGTGTTATTATTTCACTGTTTTGAAGGTGGTATAGAGTGCTATAGCTAGGCTGACATTTTTGATACCACCTTGTTGGTATAGTGACTTTAGAATCAAAATAAAAAACATATTCCTACTTAATTCCGATTTATTTATTATTTTTGTATGATAACAGTCTTGCAATATTACACTTATAGGCATATAGAAATCAACCGAAAATTTTGAAATTTCATGTTTGATCAAAGGCATTCAGCTGCTCTTGCCATATTACAACTAGAAGACACCTAGTTATTATGTGTGATTATAATCTTCTTATAAAACACTACAAAATTACTTGATTCTGATTAGTCAAGAGGAGTAAAATTAATTCCCAAACTTTACTCTGTAGAATCCCAATTTTTGCTCAATTTCTTTGAGTGTATTATAAATAAAAAATCTCACAATCTTCCTGACAATTCAAAATTTATAGATACTCATGATTTTTTGAAAGTTTTCAAATTGAACTCGCCGAAAGGCTTGTCCGAATTTAAAAACTTTGAAAACATCACTGTACCTATAAATTCCGAATTGTACTCGAGATCGTGCGATATCCTATACCTAGCACCCTTATGATAAGTCTTTTCATTTTAAATAATAGACTAGCAGGCATGCTTTAGAATGGCTTTCAAATGCTTGAGGATATTTTCTAATGTGTTCTTCAGAAAAACCTTCTGGAAGATCATAAAAAAGCCATGATGAAAAGCGAATAGAAGAAAAACTGGTTTCTTTAATTATTTTCTTCAATGGATACCTGACATTATAGACACTTATGGTCTAGCTGAAAGTAGTAAAATTAATTAAGTGCCATGACGCCGGCAGTTTTCTTGATGCCTTCCTGTCCTTACTAACAGGTTATGACTGTATCTTCCAATTATATAATCCCACAATGTCTAGCGATAGTCATTTCTCTCGCAGACATCATATCTCTGGTATGCAATGATATTGTATAAAATTTGTATACAATAATTGTATACTAGAGATATGATATCTGCAAGAGAAATTGACTATTGGATTGCTAGACATTGTGGGAATTTATCAATTATTGTTTTCAATTAATGAAGGAGAATTCACTTTAGAGTGCACGCCATATATCCATGAAACAAAACCAAGGAACATGTATCATTGTGTTAATTCTAACTAATTCGTATGAAATAGTGAATAAATTTCTTTGAGTGTATCATAAACATAAAATCRCACAATCTTCCTGACAATTCGAAATTTATAGATACTTATACTTAAAAACCGCCACCCGGTTAGCTCAGTTGGTAAGAGTGTCAGTCTGTTGTGCGGGAGGTCATGGTTCAAGCCTCGGTCAGACCAAAACTCAGGGTCTTAAAATAACTGAGGAGAAAGGCGCTGTCTTGTAATTATATCTGCAAATGGTTAGACCTTCAAGTCTTCTCGGACAAGGACTTAAAATCGTAGGCCCCATCTGTCTTCACTATATRACCCTGTATAAGGTAAAAGATCTACTGAAGACGCTGATGATGACCATCTTCTCAGTGCCTGTGCTAACTGGCTGCCTTATCAATTGGGCCACAAGGCCTGTTAGGCATCAAGCCATCCATCCACTGTCTTGTAGATCTCTTTACAAAAAAACAAGGCGTTACAAATTAYGACTTAAGGGGCTCTAGTACCTCATTGCAGTTACCTCTCCCTAAAACAGAGTTTGGTAAAAGAAGTTTTTCTTATGATCCCGGCAAAAGTCTGGAACTCCATACCAGAAAATTTAAGAAATTGCAAATCACTGGCCAAATTCAAATCTGAAATTGCCACTCACACTCAATCTATCTCTTAGTATCTATAAATTATTACTTAATCTACTATGTATTATCGTAGCTTTATTAACAGTTATGTACTGTTTAATAAACGAGCAGGAGTGTTTTATCGGGTRTAAAACACGAGGTGTAGCCGAGTGGTTGTAGACCCGATAAAACACTCCTGCTCGTTTATTAAACGGCTTAAAAAACTCCAGATGTATGTTCTCATACTGTACCGAATTCTTTACGAAATGAACCAAGTTTGATAGAGAAAATCCAAGTTAAAGTTTATGCAAATGAAGATGAATCTATATCAGATATAAAACCTCCTTCATGGTCATGATTTCTATTGTGTTTCCTTCATGAATTATTAATGGCTTTTTAAAATTTATTTTATTTTTATTTCTATTTTTTATTATTATTGATTAGAATATAAAATAGTATTAGCTTTTCATTGTAATATTCATCCACACGCCCCTTGTGGAAATCAGCTTTAGTTGACGGGGCAAGCGTGTTTAAATAAAGTTTTACYTACCTACCTACCTACTTACCCAGGAGTGGTAAAGGCATTACATTAGATTAGATACTGCTTAAAGCTAACTTCATTAATTTTTTATTTTTTAATATTAATGAATGCCCTTGAAAACACCATTRGCATCATGTCTAATACATATCTAGCGTAACAGCTATATATGTTTTTGTTTTTATGTTTTTTTTAGATGTTAGGGTCATGCTTTCTGTCACTCCTCCAAGTCCAGTCRCAGTTTTTGACGGCATCATCTGAGTTGATGTCGCCTTTGGGCTGCTTTCAAGAAATAGGTGATTATCTGCGGGACAGAGAAGTCACTTTAGCCTTGAAGGATGCGACTTCTGCTTGGCTTTCTTTAGCACAGGTATAACGACCAGTCATTTTATAATATTAYYGTCTGCAAAAATTAACAGCCAGTCATTTCATTGGGCTATGTTGAACCAGAATTRAAACTTGTCTGGTCAAATCTTTGCTTACTTGTCACTTGAAACACTAGGCATAAGCTGARATAAAACTAATTTGGCTGGTCAYCATGACCAGCAACTGACCAGTGGTTATTTTTGTCCTGCTCTCTAATTAAGCAACAACAACAAGCTTTTCAGTTGTGATATAAAATATCTTCAATAACTATAAAAACTATTCATTAAATTATAAATATTATTAATTGTTTACAGGTCCATTCTTAAAATAGCCCCATGTTCTTATGGTATATTTGGGCAAGAATTAAAATAATGGTCGGACAGCAAACGCTGTCCGGCTAGATATAGAATTGGGACTTGTTGGTTCAAATCTTTGCATTACAGGTCTTTTAGACCAGTGGCATTTAGCCAGAAAAAAAGTATATGACTAAGCTAAAACTAATTATTTGGCTTGTCATAATGATCAGGGACTGATCCACCGTTATTTTAAGCCCTATTGGGTGGGGCTCATTAATGTAGTGGATTGGTTTTAGTATTAAATAAAATTATTTAATGAATATTATTGATTATTTATTATCATCATCATCATTATTATTATTATTATATTATTTATTTTGTTTAATAAATATCTTTTTAAAACAATAATAAGGTAATGTTCTATTATACCAAAGACTAAAACTATTTATGGTTGTTGCTCAAGGCAAACCAGAGCTTGCGTCAARGGAAAGGTCTGACAAGGGAAGATGTACAACTGTTGATGCATAGTTTTGATGAAGAATTACCTGAACCAGAAAGAAAGCAGTTGGCTGGTAGAGTGGACTTGCTTCTCAAGGTAGGGTAACAATAATTATGTAAAGAT
>NW_022258283.1:28310-38765 GCF_009602425.1 Actinia tenebrosa
GGAGAGTTGCTGATCCTCAAAGTATATGCAGACACACTAACTAACCAGGACCACTTGAAAACATAGCAATTGTACATGTATGGGATTTAGCAAATTGAGGTCCCTTTTCTATGGTCTATACTCTWAAGCTACAGACACAAGGTGCAACATTGTGTGCAATATTACATGCAATTAATGTTGCGAGTCATGACACACGATGCAATGTTGCTGAAGTAGARAACTATCCTACTTCAGCAGCATTACAATGTTGTGCRCAATGTTGCACTGTGTGTCCATGCCTTTATGGAACATGGAATGGCATCAACATATGATCCAAACTCAAGTGAAACCACAAGCACAGCTAGTGCACATTGCAATAATCACTGGGGGAAGGAGGGGAGTGGAGGGGGTGACTCCAGATTTGTTGGGGTTCAACCTGAACTAATGGCAACAAATAATCTCCCCCCCCTCCCCCCCCCAAAAAAAGACATGCGCATTACAAATAACCTGCCAGTATCAATGGGAACATCTCTTTCTGCATAAATGAATATTAAATATTTATTTCTTTACCCATGAGCTACAATCAKTATTAAAAATATATATATTCTTATATGTATGCAAGTAAATTGATTTTCATGTACAGTAGGCTGTGCAAATAATAATTTTCCGTTTTATTTACATTCAGGGATGTTGCTCTGAAACAGAAGCATTAGCAGCAGGTGGCCAACAAGGAATAGTTTCTGATGAACAAATGGAGGCAGAAATTCTTAAACAGATTCCTAAGCTATTGCTTAAAATTGGTATAGTATAGTCTGCTTTTCCATTTCCTTCTCTACAGCTGTATATCAGATTTCTCATTAGAAAATTCAGGTTCTGATGATGAATCTCGCTGCTGTTGGCTCTTGTTGGTTCTTTTCTGTGCTTCAAGGCTTTTTCTCTGGGTTCTCTGGTTTTCCTCCCTTCACTAAAATCAAATAGTTGGTGGTGAGATAGAGGTGGTGGTTGGGAGGGGATTTTTGGGGCTCAGTTGGCCTGGCCTAATAATTATTGTTTAAGGTAGTTTTACTGTAAATTTCCCTATGACATTTTGTTCATTCAATTACTCTCAATTTTTATTTCGTTCTGCCATCACTGAATAAACTTAYAAATATTTCCTGTTTGATAATGGGACAAGGGGCCACTGGTCAACTAAAAAAAAAGACAATTTATTTATTTAGTTAGAGCCACTTGCTCCTTATGGTTAGTGAAAACTTGGTTTTATCTTGCAGGTACTGTTACCCACGAGACATGCCCTTCCCCAAGTAAAGCCCCTGATAACTTAAAATCCAAGCTGGTAGGTATTCCTTGGATGCTTATGATGTCAGYTACACCAAGCCTTTATAATAATTAAGACTAAATGTTTTGGCCATGTAAGTCCTTGGTCATCAATTATTACCTGGGGATGAGAAGGTTTTTGTTGCAACATTAATAAAAATTAAATGGTCCCCCCATAAAAAAGGGACTATAGATTTTGTGATTCCCCTCACAATTAATACATTTTAGACTAAATTAAACATTTTAGAGGATCAGAGGATTAAAATCTTTAACTCAATYAAACATCTCCACAAGAAATTGGTTGTTTATTTATTTATACTTTTGATTGACAGCCATCAAAATGCTAGTCACGAGAGGAGACACCAAGCTTCACAGGTCACACTTCATCCATAATGGTTGAAATTTTCATGTTTTTTTTTCTTGCAGCACTGTATACGTGAACTTGTGAACACAGTTGCCACCCATAATGACATCCCTCTCAACAAAGAGAACCTTGATAATTTTGTGTTATCTGTCCTCTACGAGCCCTGCTCACCTATTTGTGTTTCTTCTGCCAAAACTGCTGTGCAGTTACTCTTTGGAAGAGCCAATCTAGTAAGTCATATTTTACTTGAATGTAATAGAGGCTTTGAACCATCACACGGCAGCCATGACAGGAGGTACAACAATAGAGTCTTGGAATTGTACGGTATTGTTTGAATTTGGCTCGTTAAAAGTTTATCCTACCCCAGAGCCCTCATTAAGAAAAGTAACCTTATTTTTCATGTTTATCATGGTATACAGTTGAAAAGCTTTTGAAAAAATTATCTTTAAGGTAACCATAAAACCGTGTAAAGACAGCAACGCTCGGCTGGCCCAAGTGGCTGTCAAAAGTACATCTGTCCATGTGGAAGTCCTGTCAACATGGTAACTATCAGCCAAAGATTATGGATAGGGTGGGATGGGAGGACTTTTAACCCCTTACCTTGAGTGTACCACTTAATAGCCAGTGGCCAGCAAAATTGTTTTATAATTGGGGGAGGGGGAGGGGAGGAAAGGAAGCTAAGAAGTACTATTTGATGTGGGGTGCCTAATTCTCTCGGAATTCAATCTTAGACAAAAGAATTTCAATCTTGTAAACCCTGTTTGTGGGGATGTCTTCATATTTCTGGTGACTTGCTTTCTTCTTAGATCAAGTCTTAATTCGTTCTTATAAATCAAAGGTGATTGGTTTGGTTTTTTTAAATCATTGTGAATATTTTGTCCTGACCAGGTCAATCTTGGCAAACCAAGCCCTATTCTCCTGTATATCTCGGGATTTAGATTTGAACACACCTCTGGGTATAGTGGAAGCAACTTATGTGGTGAAGTTCAGCCTGATGGACTTCCTGGAAGATAAGTGAGTAGAAACCCAGATACAAGTAGTAAGAGCAGTTCTCATTTTGTCCACATATCATTTCTTGTTTTCTTTTCCTGGTTTCCAAGTTAATGATGATGATGATTGCTATAATTTTGTTGTTGATGATGATGATAGTGATAGTGATGTTGATGATGGTGGTGATAATGATGATGGTGGTGATGATGATGGTGATAGTGATGATGGTGATGATGATGGTGATGATAATGGTGATGGTGGTGGTGGTGATGGTGATTATGATGATGGTGATAGTGGTAATGGTGATGATGATGATGATGGTGTTGGTGAAGATGGTGATGGTGGTGATGATGATGATGGTGATGATGTTGTTGGTGATGATGGTGTTGGTGTTGATGGTGATTTTGATGGTGATGATGGTGATGATGCTGATATTGTGATGATGATAATATGAACGATAATAATAATGAGAGTGAAAAAGACGTTAGTGAGGATAGTGATAATCTTGATGATGTATTCGAAGATTATAAGCAGAACAGCATTTGCATGATAAAGACACACATCAGCAGCAGCACTGACTCAAACCTCAAATGGTTAACTTTCTTTTACAGGGAGCGCCCGTTACCAACCATCTACATGAAGCGTTACAACAGCCCTCACTCACCCCAAACCCAACCCAAACAAGAATCATCTCCTTCTCACAGGCAGAACAGGTTCCGCAAGTCCCTGACCAAGGCCACGTCAAAGATCTTTTCTCGCAAGTCAGCTCAGGGTGCCAAAGCGTCGGGTAATTCTGCCAATCCTCCTGGATCTCCGAGTTCGAACTCTGTACCGAGTACTGGTACAGYATCACCAGGAAATGAAGGTGAGGTTTAAGTTTATGCATTCGGGATTTCATAACTAGGCAAGATGACCTTCATATTAATACCAAAGTCAGAGTCGTTAATACAATCGTTGCCAAACGTTTTTGCACGATAAAGTTTTTTTCATATAAATATGCTGCATTGAATCATGGGAATACGACCCTATCATAGAATATAGACCCCTTAAAACACGTCTGAATGCAGCTCAATTTGGAGGACATAACAATAGGTTTTCAATTTTCAGGAGATTCAAATTCTTTTGTTTTGTCCTCCAAATTGAGCTGATTTGACTTCACATGCGAGGGGCCTGTTGTAAATTTACGATTACGCTAATGAACATTCCGCGAGAGACTGGAAATGCTACCCAAATGACACCTAGCAAGTTCACTGTTTGAAACTAGAAGTTTGGCTTCTTAGCAGAAACAAGTCCTCCCGGCTTGTGTTGGCTTGTGTTGCCCTACTATAGAAGAAACCTTATCGGGTGAAAAGGAGGGTTGGCTGTAAAGCAGACTACAAGTTTTTCGGGCTCCACGGTAAATCAATCAATCAATCAATCAATAACTTTATTTATCCTAAAAAATGGATCAGCTGGAGGACTGGAGAGACAACCAGGTGGTATAAACCCATGTGTAGCAATATATAGAGCGTTTTCACTCACGTGAGAAGGCAGTCATAAACAATAGAAACTTTCTGCACAGTATTAGCATAAAAATAGAGTTCATCTCCCGGAGGATAGAAAATGTATTGTTTTGGTACACCATAATGGCCGCTGTGACGTCACGTGCAAATGCTCTATAATAAATAGATTCCTATAACCCAGCGACAGCTAAYTGAAGTTTTTGATTGTTTCAGGATTTCGTATGTCATTCATCACCTCCAGCACTGACACTAGTAATGAACAGGATACTGATATCGAAGAACCTGCACCCCTACCCCCACCACGCCCTAAACACTGGGCCCGTAAGGTACAGGCACAGAACATGGGTCCAGGTGCTTTGATCAAACCTGATGGTGAACTGACTCAGAGTCATAAGAAAAGTGATGATTGGTACCAAACAGATCCCAAGTTCCCTTTGCCAAAGTTCAAGCCGACACTGTCAGGTGAGAAACGAGGTGATTTCGAGTTGACCCGTGGAATATATGGTTTGTCGGAATCTTATTTTCGGGCTAAAATCTTTTTTCTCTTTTCAATATAAAATGTTTTATAATTTTGATGACAATAAAAATAGTAATACTGCTGATGCTGGTATTGAGAATGGTTTTAGTGATACTGATGGCCTTGTGGGGGAATAGCGAGGTCTCGGTCATTTGGGGATGGGAGAAGGGGTGGCAATAAGAAATTTTTTTCTGTTCCGTCAGTAGCTGCAACAGGGAAGCGGAGCTTAAGATGCAAAGAAMACACGTGTTTGTCGGAATTTTGTGATCTTGAAGTTTCCAAAACTTTAAAGTAAAATCTGTTTATCAAGAAGATGGAACTAATACGGCGGCGCATATGGGACAAGAAGCAAATAGGACTAGCTGCTGCAAACTAGACAGGCTTATGCAAATATATTTTAGATTCACTTGAGTTATTCGCAGGAACTTGTTCTACTGATTTGCTGCATGCCCTGTGTCGTGGCCATCGTAAACTACTACTAAATGATGGCAGCCGACCAAGGCAGCGCGAAATAATAGCAATAGACAACCCTTTGAAGACTTACATTGTTCCTGCAAAACCTGTTAAGTAATATCTTACAACGTTGTAGATTCACAGAGTCAATTATCAGTGGCATCGCAGCAAGAACTGGACGAGGTCATCAAGTTCCTTTCCGGAACGCCACTCAAGTCAAGACCACCTCCTAGTGTTGATAATGTCAGTCATGTTACCCCAGCTGATAGTGGACTTGGTAGCTCCTTGAGTATTGCCTGCAGCTCAATCACTCTTGCAAGCATTACTGGAGGACTAGAAGGGGCAGGACGGGAAGCAGCTTCCGTTAAGGCTCCTAGAGTCGAGGTATCGGAACCCGAGGCTTCACAGAATACAGACTCGACCGAGACACCGAAAGAAACAAAGAAGGACTCGAAACCACGCAAAGGAAAAAATAAACAGGATTCAGAAACAAAGAAAGAAAATAACAAGACAAGTAGTGAGTCCACAAAGGGAAAGAAATCCAGTAAAAAGTCTATTAAAAGTCAAGATTCTGGGAAGTCTGGAGTTGATGGGAAGGAAACCAAGAATGACCACAAGAAGAAAACAATGGCGGAGGAACCCAAAGCCAAAGACGGCGGTCGGAAAACAGAAGAAGTAACGAAGGAGAAAGCTGGTGGCCAGAAGAAAGTGGGAGAGACAGATGAGAAAGTTGGTGGGCTGAAGACAGAGTGTGGCACAGACGAGAAAGTTGGTGGCAAGAAGACAGAGGGGGGTACTAAGGAGAACGATGGTGGGCTGAAGGACGAGAAGAAGGATGGTACTAGTCCCGTTGTAGTGACTGTCAGCTCTGTTGATGACGATAAGGAAAAGGGAGATCAAAGTAAAGTAACGATCAGTGAGAGTCTCAGGTGAGTGAACACGGGACTCTAAACAAGAATAAGAATAGGAATAGGAATGAGAATCATGAAGTGTGAAACCATGCTAACGAAATGCTCTCAGGGCTTGTACAAGGAAGTTAATAGACCACTTGCATGTGAAGTCAAAGGTGCGCAATTGGGAGAGAAAAATCAAAAGAATTTCAATCCAAATCGAGCTGCAATTCCGAAGTGCTGCGAGAGGTTTATTTAAGATGTTTAATGAATAGCTCCAAATATGAGAAAAGACCTACACTTAATATGGATTGAGGAGATTAAAAACAAAAAAGAAAACGAGATTCATTCCGTTCATTAATACCATTTTTTTTTTTTTTTTTTTGCAGGAGTGTGTGGGAAAATGCTGATCCCGCTAAAAAACGTGACAGCGGAGGAGTAACAGCTCTTCAACTGAGCCGCCTGAAAGAAAAGTATGGCTCCCAAGAAACTTTGTACCACAGCTGCTGGTCTTTGTCCGAGTTCGACGGCAATGATAAAGACAACCAGGACGAGGATACCAGGAGCCTGAATGAGAATATGTTGCCTAGCAACGCCTCTCCTGTGATGGATCTTGGTCTGATGTGGTCTCCTGGGTTTGCGAACGACGTGTGGAGTAGTAATCCAAACATCAAGGATTCAGACGAGGTAAATGAGGAATATTGCTAGATGTCACTCTGTTTCCCTTGGCCACTACTTGGTGTTATCTGTGGTTACTGCGATTCTCAGTCACACGCGACCAACTGAGACCTAAATCACAAACGAAAAATTGAGTTTTGGTGGACGTCAATCAAAGGGGTTTCTTAAAAATATCTATGGATTCCGACTCCGAAATTCAAACGCTTGACTGCAAAGCTATCGGTATTGAATTATCTGATCTTGAAGACACTCAAATCATTGTCAATACCGATAGCTTTGCAAGTCAAGCGTTTGACATACGGAGCCGGAGTCCTGTGTAATTTTTGAGAACATTTATCCAGAACGAGAAATTCGCAGCGACAAGAAGCTTGAG
The DNA here is from genome assembly GCF_009602425.1 of Actinia tenebrosa. The sequence goes on from NW_022258283.1 coordinate 35,371, forward strand.
ATAAGAGCAACTGTACGGGGAAGGGGCTGGGAAGTGAGTGACGCCTTTGTGAAAAACGTATTTATTTATTTATTATCATTATTTATTMATTCTACTACAACAAATGAAATATTRAAACAAAAGTATTTTTTGTTTAGGCCGAAAATACTCACTGGTGTAGATCGGACGAGACACTGGACCGAAGCACCCATGGCGGCAAGAATGTGTTTTCCTTGGGACTGGGCATCACAGGACCTGAACTTTTTGCAGCAGCTAGTCAAGCAGGGTTAGTATTCATGAATTAAATATGTACAATGGCTTAAAGTTATCCAAGATGACGGTTATAACGTCACGTTTAGAAAATTCCTTATTTAAATTCTTAAAATACCGCTGTTTTGTGCTTATTGGTTACAAATTCGTTACTAAGGGTAATCGTCATTTTAGTGTTGAAATTTTTACAATTGAATACTAACAGTAAAATAAAGAATGCACAAATTCAGTGAGGATATTTTGAAATTCCATGGACGTTCATCAGTGGGAACACGTGAATTCTACACAACTTTGACTAACCTTATTCTTCTTTGAAATTCAGGTCATCCCCGCCATGGTGGTCGTATTTACGAAAATATTTCTTATTTGAATTCTTTCTTTTATTTACCACCATCATGACTACCACGCGCGTCTTTGTGTTATATCTTTTCTTTTATTAATAATGAGAATATGTCTAATGAATTTCGTTTTAGTCGAGATGATTATGTAAAGGAGAAATGTCTTACCATTCCTGAGATGAGTAAACCTCGARGTGCCGAGGACTTGAGCTGCAAGGTAAGGACTAAATATGACGATTTTTTTTCGTACATGGGGGTTTCTTTTCTTTCCCTTGCTTTCCGTCCATCCACTCCCTCGGCCGTCGGTGCACCCTTCTGTCCATTTATCCTCCTCTTTTTCCACCTACGGATAGCATCCACCTATTCCTCCGTTCGTTACATTCGTTCTTTTATTAATCCTTACATCTTTTAACCCGTCCATCTATCCATTCCCTTGCTTTAGCCTTGGTCTGTCCAAGGAGTTTCCCAATACCTAACAATCTTGCAAGGCTGACCAAGGCTGCTCATTCAGAATGAAGGTTGATAGCCGAATTCAGGTCAAAACAAAAGCTCAATTTCAACACGTGTCTTCTACAAACGATTGTCATATGCTTTTATATCTTTTTTTTTTTTCTTTTTTTTTTTTTTTTTTTTTTTTTTGTGAACTAATGACCGAGTGACCTCGTTTTTGTGCATTTGTCAGCAATTATGAGAGTGATGTATAGACCCCTACTAGCTTGCAGCACTTTGGAATACAGCTCAATGTGAAGAACATAACAATAGGTTTCCAATTCCCATGAGATTGAAATTCTTTTGTTTTGTCCTCCAAATTGAGCTGCTTTGATGTCACATGCAAGGGGTCTATTAGTTTAGTGAGTGTCTTATCAACTTCATTTAATTTCGTCTGTCCTATTTTGTTGTTTATGCAAATCTTTCTGGCAGGATCCTTGGCCAAGTCGCAGTACCTCCCCCACCCCTCACCCCCACTGGACCAAGACTGCCTCCTTGAACGACGATTCCCACCGACAGTCTGTTCATCGTCAAACCCTACCTCCCCAACATTACAGCGACCCATTTTTACCTAACGATCATTGGTGGAGCCAAGTAGGCCCAGGCCTTCCTCATCCCTCAAACCCTCGTTACCAGCAATACCTCCAACGCCAGTACGCGGTTGACGTGAACTACCAGGGTGTACAAAGCAATCCCCACGGAGGGTACTCTTCGATGGGCATGTCCGCCTTCCATCCAGTTCAGCAACGCTTTTCCAAACCATCTCGACCAGCGCATTTACAAGTCCCGCCACACTACCCGAATGGTAACGGGTCTGGTAACAACCACCACGCTTCAAATCCCCGGTTTTAATCTGTCAAGACACTGGATACCGTAAGGATATGCTTTTACAAGTAATTGCGATTTACGACTGGCAATATTACAAAGTTTTAAACTCCAAAGAAGTGTTCGGTTTAAAATCTTGTAATTTCCTGTAGACTTAGTTTTTGACTTAATTTTTGCGACATCTATGTTTTGTACCGTGTAGTGAGTTCGATCGACGAATTCAGACACTTGCTTGGAAACCCCTTTTCGTTCTTCTATTTTTTTTCGTCCAAAAAGCCGTTTTATTATTCTATTTTTTCATCTTTGCTTTTATTAATTAATGATACAAAAATTACAAATTCAGGATCAGTGTCCTAGATTGGTGGCTAGTCCTTCTGTACTCTTATTCAAGTTCTTGTTGAAGCGTGATTTTCACCACGGACGCAAAATATGCATTGTGATGTAGCAAGCGCAAATAGTGCTTTAGTGTGGGCTTGCTATGTCGTGCTAGCTAGAGTGCATACCATATATCCGTGAAAACCTTTGTAAGAAATTGCACAAATTTGCACAAATTAGTAATTTCAGTGAACCGTAGACCTACAAAACTTTGCACATGTTTGTACGGATTTGTACAATTTTGTTAGTTTTTTTTTTCACGGATATATGGTATGCTCTTTAACAATGAAAAACTGTCTGTTTGCGTTCGTCGCTATGCTTGTACTTTTGCTAGTGTAAACCAGAATTGCGTTGCCTTCCATTGGCAGCTTTGATATAACCGTTAACTAATCTTAAAGTAGCTGAGGCTGTTTAGTGTCTGTCTTGATCTCATTTATATTCTTCAAAAGCTCTTGTTCACATAGCAATCGGCATCTTTCGCAGACTCGTCGATGCTCTTCTCTGGACGAGTACGAGGAAAGACGCCGGTTGCTGTACTTGTACTTTTGGAAATTTATGAGATCAAGCTCACACCGCCTAGTAGTCATGACAAAAAAGTATATACAGTATAACCTTTCGCGAACACTTTGAAGTAGGTTACTCAGTCGATACTGTAGTTTTATTTATTTTACCATTATTCGAATTTCAACAAAATTAGTTATCCGACTCCCTGGATGTAATTTTAAATGCTCCCGGTAGTTTGTTTTCTCGTTTTTATGCTTTTTTGACCAAAAATAAAAAAAATGAAGTATATTTTGATTTATCAAATAACCTTTCAAGAATAAAAAATATTTTTAAAATTCCTTTAACATTCAAATTTTTTCTTATAGCCAAAAATTGCACATCTTATTTTTAAAAGTAGTAAACCGCTGAGCTTTTGGAAACGCTGGTCGTTGCCAAGCGAGGAATATAATTATAAGCTATGGACACGCAATCTCGCTAACAATTCTAGATTGCGTGTCTTAGTCCGAAAGGATCTGCCGGCATTTCCGTTTTACTGGTATTAGTTTAAAACGTTGAAGACTATGGCTTTTGCGTTTTTGTTTTTTTTTTGTTTTTTGTTTGTTTGTTTTTTTTTTT
>NW_022258284.1:0-17459 GCF_009602425.1 Actinia tenebrosa
ACATGTACTGAGCATAGATCTCAAAGAAAGAAGCAGTAAATATAAGTTCCAGCAAAAACGTGTCAACTATTGGTTCGAACGGGATCAAAAGTACCGTGTGTAACACCAACATCAAACATAGCAATTCAGTAACTTACTTACCTGAGTCTTCTTCAAATTCGAAATTTCTTCTTGCAGTTTTTCATTTTGTTTCTTCAAAGCTTCCAATTTATTTATCAGCTGATTTTCGTTGTCATCAGAAGCACCGTAATTTGTATTCCCTCCTTCACCGCTACGAAGAGCATCGTTTTCTGCTTTTAGCTTTTCTATTTCGACTTTATAGTTTTCTAAGTCTTTCAGAATTACACGGTTTTCGCGTTTGCTTGGTGTACAACCCATGGCTGAGTCACTAAATGTGTGGCTTTGCAGTAACTTGTCTTGAACCAATAGGATCTGAACAAATATAACATTTCGTTTTAATTTCTCAAAAGACACAAAGAGCAGGACTGTTTTCGGATGGTGTCCCAGAAAAATCTAGGATTTTTTCGTTTTGGCTGCCATCTATCAAGTTTATGTATCTCTGGAAGTTATGGAGGACGCTCAAACGCCATATTTAAAAAACAAAAACAAAAAACTAGAAGAAATGCGTTGGACGAGCCATTAGATTGTTTGTTTGATATGCAGTTGCTCACCATGCTGCGTTGTATAAAGTTGCTTATCAAATGTTGCAGATGACGTCATAGCCGCCATCTTGGTTGATCAACTCTCAAGAGTGGCATCACACATTTCTTCGATCTCGAACAACTATTACTTGCCACCATCGTTGCAGAGATCTTCAAAATGATGACATTTCGTGCGCAACGTCGTAGAAGTATATAGATTTTATTAATTCTGCAACATTAGTAGCTAAGTTGCGTGTAAGCATTGCAAATGTACACATACGGGACACATGGTTAAATTGCGTTATTGCAACATTGCGCACTACAGTTAAAACACTATTTGTGCTAAACAACTCAACAATGTTTCGCGACAACTCGCACGATAATGAAAGATGTGATCTTACTAGCGCATACTTCCTAATCGATGTAAGTAATCACCCCTATATTATGAACACAAATATAAAGATTCGAGACCAGAACCAGAAGGAACGGAGCTCAGTATTGTTTGAATTTAATCATGGCGGTAGTACAAAATTTCGATTCTTGTCAGTGAACGTTTTTGCAAGTTTTCGCCAGTCAAAAGCAAGATCGTATCATCAGCGCATGATATAGTAAAATACTTCAGTAAACATAGCTATCATCGAAATGACTTTTGGTTTGAGACGGACTGAAAATGTGCTCCTTCGTTCTATCATCTAACTGGTGAAACGCCAGAGACTTTTGAAGGATAAGTATAGTGTACTCCCTTGGATTGTCCAACTAAGATATCTCATTTTACACAAACGAATGCAGTTCTGCTCTACAATCCATGGCGTATGCCGTGTATTTCACGGGTTTATGAAGATATGAAAACCACTCTAGGAGACGACGGACCAATAGATTTTTGAGGGGGAGGGGGGTGGGTAAAAACTAAAAACAAATTCGAGCACAGCTTTAAAGAGTGAGAAAAAATCGCGCATAAAAACAGTGCCAGAAAAATAAATTCCAAATTATACCCAAAAAATATCCTGCACAGCCGTGAGGCATAAAAGAAAATTTCTGCACAAAACAAATTGCCAAACCCCCCTCCCCCTCAAAGATCTAATGATCCGTCCCTAATGGTAGCTACTTAATAAAACAAATGATAAATTTTGCATTATTGACATAAAAAGATATAACTAGCTAAAAACTAGTGTGAGCTGCGTCGGTGTTTCTAATGAAACAGTAATGATGAAAAGGTAAATTATACACCGTGAAAAGATGAAAAAACTTACTGACGTTTCGGACGCTAGTCCTTCGTCGGAGTAAAAGACTCTTTTACTCCGACGAAGGACTATCTAGCGTCCGAAACGTCAGTAAGTTTTTTCATCTTTTCACGGTGTATAATTTACCTTTTCATCATTACTGTTTTATTATTGACATATTTAGTTCTGGTTTATTGAGTCGAAGTCAGTTGTGACGTAGCCTGCGTGCCTCCGAACGTTTACTCGTCTTAGCCTGCACTGCATCCGGAATTTTCTGTCGTACTTTACGAGTAAACGTTCGGAGGCACGCAGGCTAATCACAGAAAATTCCGGATGCAGTGCAGGCTAGTTGTGACGTTATTAACTTAAAAACTCTAAAAAAAATATAAATAAATGAAAATTTCCGTATTGATTTATGTTTTATCAAACTCCATGTAAAATAAACTTGTCCCCGGTTTTAGAGCAAAATAATCAAAACGTTTCTGGCTCCCACACACAAGTTTTGTTTTCGTTGATTCCGACGAAATATTCAGTTTTCTTTGGATTCTTTTGTTATTTCAAGTAACATAATAAGTCAAGTCGTTTATTAATTCATCCTAAATCTCTTGGGAACCATACGAACCACCATCATCAAAATGAAGCATTGTTGGTTTTTGTTTTGTTTTATGTTTTTCATGTGAAATTTATTCATCAAGAAAAGATAAAGTATAACGTGAACAAATCTCTTTTAAACGTAAATATTTTGTATAAAATTCGTTAATTAAAACGACTCTGGATAAGTATTTTTCAGGATTGAACTAAGCTCAAGAATATAAAACTCTTTAAATAGAAAATATCATCGGGAATAACTGTAGAATCTCTGACTTTGCGGTATTCTATTGTTGTGCCAAAGTAAATTATATTTATGTGTTCCTCTAGGCGCTGCTTTATATACTGTAGTCAATGATAACGAAATTGGAAGATCGAATTTGTGCGCACTTTCGAGGTAAAATAGAATGCATAATTTTCCCATCCAAATCTCGATTTTTTTTACATGGCTAATGTAACAATAAACTTGGAGCAACAGTGGGTTTCTGATGTGATCATGGCGCAGTGGTTTACTAGTAGTAAAAAATCGATTTCACCTCATGACAGAGCGGAGAGATTACGTTGGATTACAAATATATGAAATGAAAATACATACATAAGAAAAAAGAAAGGTTACCTTGGTTAACGTCAATCTTCAGTCAACTTTAATTTTTCCTATAGTCATACCTGGGTTGTTTTGAGGTTTTAAACTTTAGCCCAACTGGACCTTGAAGTGTACGTCTTGTCGCATCATTTATTCATTACACTACATTGTTGCTAAGCTATGGAAAACAAAAAGACTTCGGTTCAAATATACTAAAAATTTCAACGTAAAATGAGCAAAGATCATCCCCTCTGGCTTCTAAATCGTCTGGTTTCTTAATACATGAGAACGGTTAATCTCCGAGGTATTTGTTAACTGAAAAAGAAATGTTGGACTCCCTGTGTTGATCTCCCGAACTAAAGACGAACATTTCACGACATGTAATCGACTGATCCTTGTTATCATTTCCACTCTGATCGATCACGTCACTTTCAAATCATCGTATATACGTGAGCATGTGATTATTTATTTTGTAGAAATAGCTTTTATTTTTTTATCTATTTTATTTCCAAAATGGACGAACTAGTCACAGATTTGACCTTGGCTTTAGAACGTACTGACGATCCGCAATCGTCTAATTCTGACACAACTATAGGTACGAAAGATTCACCATCGTCGACACCGATTCGCAAACAGATCAAGAAAAGAAGAGGAAGGAAAAGACGGTCAGAGTTTCCTTTGTCGAAAGACTTAGCGATGTTGAGTGAGGAAAGCAATGATTCTGTTGAAGAAGCCTTGAAGGACTACATCGAAAACATAACTATGTATCAGAGTGATTCAGATAATGACGGTGTTTTGGAATCCTGCAAGCGACTATCCATGTATCATAGATTGTCTTCAAAGATGGACCCTTATCCTTTACCAGAAAGACAAGAGGGCGATCAGTTGAACAGTTCCGTCATTGGACTGTCTAAGAAAAGAAGCAAAAGGAACAAAAAGATGAAAAGAACTGCACAACAGTCAAGTTCAGGAACGTTACAACACAGTCAGGAATTTTCACTTAATGGTAAAACGACTAAAGGAACTCATAGTAGACGATCGTTGAAAAGAAAGCTTTCAAACAGAGTTTGTGGAAATGCATGTGGAGAAACATGGACAAGAAAATCTAAATATGAAGAGGGGATTCTTTATGAGAATGACAACGGAGGAAGAAGTAGTGATCTTATGTCTGCAGATATAATGCAATCCAGGCACCCTAGACATCTTAACTTTACTGCACTATCTGTTGAAGATACACCTGTTACTGCTACATGTACATGGGATCAGAATGGACCACAAGATGATGTGATGGCTGGCTCTGACAGCGATACTTCCAGTGGAAATGAAAGTGAAGGGTTTTTCACTAACGATGAAGGTCGCCTTGGTGATGACGAAGGAGAGGAGAGCACTTTTGAACAAGATCCTTGTGTTAATGTCATTCCTTGGTGGGAAAATGACAATCAGAGTATAGATGAGGATGAAAAGTTTCAACATATAGTTGAAGGAGTAATAAGTGAATATGGCATTCAAGCAGAGGCTTCGAAACAAGCAGGAGGTCTGTATAATTTTTAAAATATTTGAGATATAACGCTCCCTGATTGGCTGGATACCATGTTTATATCAGAGGACAGAGATACACCCACTCTAAATCGTTCAAAAACATCTTACAAGAGTAATATGACAGTTGCTTACATCTCTATACTGTGATATGAACACTTTGGCAGATGTAGAGCACTTGAAAAGCAAGAGAAACACTCCACTATACCTCATGTTCCTAAGCTTGCTTCTCTCATGCTCTACAGCTTCCAGTGTACAGAGACATGTGCATACATTTTATCTTCCTTAAAAACAGTTACCAAGCGTATTTATATTGCAGTACAGAGACATGCACCCACTTTTTATGACATTCCTTAAATATATATTTGAAGTTGACTGAAACATTTCTCGATCACAATAAATTAGCTTTCATTATCCTAGCTCCCCTACACAGTACATCCGACTGCTGTTGGTGTAATACTGCAGTGCTCTTGCATGGTAATAACCACTCTTTTCATTGCTATCAAGACTATGTACTCTAATGACTTGATTGATTAATAATTTAAGGTCCATTAGAGCCACTCTCTGTGTAATAGGTGATTGATTGACAGTAGCAATGAAAACAGTGTTAAGAAGTTGCTACACTTTACTAAACTGAACAAAAAGGGCATGGAAATGATGACACAAAGTATGAAAAATAGATTTATTCACCTGTCAATGCTAGTCTAGACTTGCCCAAGGTGGACCTCTCTTGTCTCCTGAGGAGTTTTTTGGTCAAGCAGAGGGTGGCAAACTTCAATTGTCTAATGCTACAATCTTGGTCAAAAATGTTGAGAAATTTTTGGTTTTGATGGTATTTTCATGAAAAACATGAGAAATTCCCCTTAAAATGACCCCCTCCCCCCCTAAACAATGTTGTTTTGAGGGATACAGGGCTGCTTTACCTACTGGGACCAACATCGTTCTGGGGGAGAGGGGGTACAGACAATATTTTTTTAATAAGYGAAATTCTACTATTTCATGATTGGATGAAAAATTCTCAACTCTTTTTGACCAAGATTGTAGTCCCAAGGGTTGTGCATGTAAATCGTCAGTATTATATTTTGTCCCACAGGAATTGGACATTTTCCTGGAAGCTGCAGTCAATGTCCCCCACCTCTGAAATCTTTTTTCTTTCTTCTCTTTCTCTGGAATCTAATGAATATTAAAATGGGACTAGAACGAATTTTAATTCAGCTGAAACTTTACTGGAATAACTCTTAAAGGTGTAATACTCACTGCTTAAAGATTTTTCCTGATTTTCGGATGGGAAGTATTGAACACTTGATGTAGTTCTGATCCCTATGATAAATTCCTCCATGGTTACATGTAGGCCCCATGTCATAGCATTAATATATCATAGTCCTCATTTATGATTTCAATAATTTTTAAATTGCTTTTATTATATTATTTTGTAGGCTTTCAAGCAAGATTGAATTCTTTAAAATCCATGTGTGAAACAGTATGTATATAGGAAAGTTAGATAAAATGCATATTTTCAGCATTTCTAGTATATATTATGCCACATGCACTGAATGTCTCCATGTAGAATCGTTGTAATTTGCCTTTTTTTTAATTTTTAAAATCCTCATTTAGACATTTAAGTAAATTAAATGAAATTGCTATTTGATCTTTTAGAATAATAAGTTCCTTGTGGAAGCAAAGAGAAAGATCAACAAGTTTCTTCATGATCCCTCAAAAATAGAGTAAGTTTGGATGCTGAATGAATTACAAAATGTCTGTTGCATCATTCATCCCTAAACATAGTGTGTGACATTTTGAAATTATTGTTCTTACCTACAGACTGTCAATTTCACTGAACAACAGGAATGAAAGAGAACAGGTGTGAAATCCACATGTACTTCATGTATAGAGTATGTTCTTCACAATATTATAAATTATTAGAAATAGTGTGGTGACATCGAACTTGGAAAAAATTTTGAAATGCAGATCATAATCTAACCCAAAACCTTCCATTATCTGCTGGGTGCTCTAACCACTGAGTGGTGAGCAAGGTCATTGTGTTAAGACAATAATTTAATAAACTGCGTCACTCATCATGCAGTCACTGTAATGCCATGAAGGCATATGTGTTCACATCAAAACATCAAGTTGTGATTTATCTGTGTTGTCAATGCTCCTAGATTCATCACCTGGCTTCTCTTTATGCACTGCACTGCCGAACTGAGAATTCTGCTCATCGTGGTCATGCCATTCTACTAAAAACAAGGTGACAGTCAGTAATATTATACTGTAATTGAGATGTCATACATCTGCTTTAGGACTTCCGGAATCAAGAGCTTTGGAATAACGTACGATTTGTAATTTTTAGGAACACATGTAAACCTGACAAAGATGCTGTGAACAGCTTTTTTGGCAAAGATGGAAAGTAAGTCTTTATTGTTTATTTTTTCGATATGTGAATTTTCTCATTTCCTACATGTTAACTTTTTGTCAGTTGCTTTCAGTCACTTAGTAAAGTATGATTTTTTGGTTCTTTCCAGAAGGAAAGGATTACAGATGTCAGAAGTCAAAAGAGCAAGAAGAATAGCAACTGAAGGTATAAATTAATAAAATGCTATCAATTTTTGATCAGCAGAAAAAATCTGTGTCTTTACAGGTAAATAAAGGTAACGTTTTTTTCTGAATCAAAATTGGGAGGAATTCCATATGCAAATAATGTCAGCAAAGAAGAAAATATAAAAGTTATGCGAAGGGTGGATAGTGCTATCCGATGGATAAATCTTATCCAGTGGATAAATTTATTGGATAACATCATCGACTTTATCCACCATTTGTACAACCGCACAGTCCTGGTTGGTGAGAGGCAAGAGTTGAGAGTTTAGTGATCTACCTAAGTACAAAGCTAAAGTGAAACAAGGTTTTTTCAAGGTTCTGTTAATCCTACAATTATGTTTATTTCAGGTCCTGTTGGTCAGTTTGCCAGCGCAATACCTGAAAGCAATATTGGTAACCAAATGCTCCGTAGCATGGGTTGGGTTCCTGGTACTGGTTTGGGTCCAGATAAGAGTGGTATTGTAAATCCTATAAATGCAACATTAAGACCAAGAAAACTTGGATTAGGTCATGCATGGCCTTCCTGACCAATACTTTGTAAATATTCTAAAAAAGTTTCAATCCTTTTAGAAAATTTTAAATTTCATTTTATCTGTATTATATTGATAGTGTTCCATGTAGGTAGTGAATGCAAATTATTTTAATGACAAATATGAATTAATCATAAATGACTATCCAAATCATGGAGTAAAAAATAAAAGTATATATATAACATGAACACATTATCTCATCATCTCATTCATCCAAAATTCTAGTTCTACATGTATACATACCTGGTCAACTCTGAAAGTTAATTTTCTTATGCTAGATTCATTAATAAGCCCTTTTATTTTAATAAATTAAGAGGTCTGTATATGACAGCTTGCACCTAGTTGAGGATCTGTGATAATTTGGCTTACAGATAGTCAGAATCTTGATGCCCAACTTCAAAAATTTGAAGATCCTTAGGTTACTACAGATGTAGCTATCACTGGGTGGTTGTGTTGTCATTAGCTTGCTTCTGTGCCACTAGCTGATGTGATCAGAGCAAGAATGTCTTCTGCAATACTTGAACGGTTGGCTCTTGTAACCTGGGTGACAATAAACCTAAGAGTTATCAGGTTAAGTAAAATTAACGGGGGAGGAGGGGATTAGGAACAAGTAAAATAGAAAAGAAATACCTCAATTAAAGTTACATCAGGCCTTCCCTTGAGTTGTTCAACAAGCTGAATAGGGTGTTGCCTAGCAACAGGAACTGTTGCTAAGATACATGTTTTAGGTGATTCAAATAGGTTCTGAACAGCTTGAGCAAATGGTTTGCTAAACAGCTCCATCTTTCCAATCTCATCAACAATAACAATGCAGGGTTTATCTGTCTTGAATGTTAAGAAAAAAAATCAATTTTGAAAAATGTAAATATTTATTGGACAAATAATTCGTTTTAGTATATAGCAAGCCAGTCAATATGCCAATGCTTGCTCAATGACCTGTTGGACATGATGGCTGGCCACACTGGACTGATTAACATATGACAAATTTTAGCGCAGGCCTAAGCCGCATTTGGCTAGACAAGTACCATTTAGGCTGGGTGTCATATTTTCTTGACAAATTTTTTTTAATAGCTAGACTTCACATTCAGTTTGGTCCATAAAATAAGACACCAAAAAACTTGACTAATTTTTCCCCATCTGAAGGTACTTGTGTTCAGCCAATGCAATAACTCATATGTACAAGACAGAATATGGTTTTCTTTCATCCACAAAGAAAAAATAAGAAAATTATATCTTAGGAAGTTTCCATACCTCCCTCTTTCTGGATCAGAATATTCAAAAGGTGGTTGCAAACCATGAGGGTGTATGATACCGTACGACTTACTTTGCTTGCAGATGTGTATACTTTTTGGATGTGCAATGATACTCCTAAAGTAATATGATCTATATAGATAACCTAAATGTCCAAACTAGTGGTGGCTCTTTCTACTTACAGAAGAAGGAACAATTGTTGGTAAAGCCAGTTGCTCAAATGATTTCAAGTCCACCAAATATTTCCCAACCATTGGCCCCTTTTGTTTGCGCCCTGGCCTGTTAATAAAACAGTACATTAATATACTACAAATAAAGCATGTCATGTTTTCACACCGGCTGATATAATGAAGTGGACCCCTTGTCAGTGAGGGAGTTYTCATAAGAAACAACATAAAAGCCCTATCATCATAAGGTGCACTTGGTCCATTCTTCAGTCTACACAAACATTGGAAGTGTTGTTGTGCACCATGCTTTCTCTTCTTATGGTTCTCACTCTTCCTCTATATACCCTTGGTATCGTAACTCTGGCAGGTGGCTAAAGAAAATTGCACATGCTGATTGGTTGAGGACTTCAGACTATTTCTCGATAATCGCCTACACATGGGTGAATATAGGATTGGGTGCTTACTGTTTGTTGATGCATGCCGCTTTCAAAATATGAAATAAATATTAGAAATAAGCTGATGCCTATTTTCTTTCAAATAATCACCTGTGTTATATTAAACAGGCTCAGTGATTATTGGTGAGTATATGATGTACATTTTAAGCTATGATGTGTCTGGCACCTCAGAGTCCCTTTAAATAAATTAGAGGCTAAAGCTAATTTTTCATACTTTTTAACCCTTGCAAGAGGGCCTCTTTCTCCATTCAAGGTAACAACATCGAATCCAAGTCTACCACTGTCTCTATCATTGCGCACTTCCTCTGTGTAGAAACCTTGTGCACTGATTGACTTTTTGTTTAAGAGCTCATAAATTTTCTTGCACAACGTAGTCTTTCCAACTCCTAAAACAAAGACATGAAAATATATGTGTATTGAATGGACCTTTTTAGCTCGGAAATGTTTCCCCATTTTCAGACCATTTGAAATATGCATTTTACTTTATATGGTATCTACGCTAAGATTGCCAAAAAATATCAAATGGAAATTCTTTAGTCTTTTGAAGAGAAGGGATTGTATGAACATCTTGTTTCTTTAGTAGGACTTTGCAAAAAGTACTCATTTTTTTGGTCCGCCAATTAATTTAGACTTCTTTAAATTGTCAGTAAATGCTTGATTTTTGGGTATTTCATACTAGTAACTATAACTAACCTGGAGAGCCAGTCAACAACACATGCCTCTTGGACGCCATTTTGTCATAAGGTATTTCATTGGGTTTCCTGTGTTATCAGTTTTTCACTTCCGCCAGTTCCAGTCTTCCTGGTCCTCGCGCTTCCCATGATGCACATCGATCTTGTTCCTTCGCACGTGTGTAAACAAGATGGTGAGAAGTAAAGCGCTGATATTATGGCAATTTTAACCCGGTAAGTCGGCTTTAAATGCTTCTTTATTTTTTCTGTATGACACCTAAACCTTTTCTTTGTATATAAGTCTGCATTATGAAGTGTTTTCGTCGGTTTGGGTGGAATAAAGATAAAGGAGCATTTTGAATTTGGTTTTCACACCCCTTTAGCTCTCGTACATAATCCCATAATGGCTTACCATAAACCACGAAACGAAACGAAACAATAAAATGCGAAACGAGGATTTCGCATTTTACAGATTTTTAAAATGCGAAACCGTCATTTCGCATTTTACAGATGTGTAAAATGCGAAACGTCAGACTGTAACCTGAGGCCTTGCGATCCCATGTTTAACTGTAAGCTTACTCACGAAATTGGATGAAAACTGTGTAGCTCCATGTCTTAGAAAATTAGAGATTACTTTGAATCTCAGTGGGAAGAACAGTGTAAACTTTCCATGTACCAAAAGCCACAAATTTATAAACTATGTTGAAATACTTCAATTCCTGTTGTTGTGGTGCCATTTTGAATGCACAGGGACCCCAATCAGCTCAAAAAGCTCATTTTGGTCAAACATCAAGCTTAATTTGGTCATGTATTTCTGATTTTCTACTTTAAACTTGCAATTATTTGCATTCAAATGTTTCATATCTGGAATAAAAAATTTCAAGTGCTATTAAATTTGGCCATAATTAAAGCTGTTTTGCACCTGCAGAGGACATTGGTTGGAACATTTCTATGGCGTTTTCCTTTAAAATACTGTAATACCAAGTCAAGGTTGTCATAACTGCAAATGATCAAGAAAAAGCATTTAAAATTAAAGGGATCGTGCACTATGGTGCACATCATTTGGCTAAAATCTTTTTTTTGGTATCTCTTGCATGTTTTTAGTGGTTGCATTTTGGTGTCTTAAAGTGGTGAAATTTTAATCTTATGACTATGAGGGAACACACCATGTCAAGCCTGTGGATTATTGGCATCACTAAGTGACTGAAGTTGTTCCAAATATTGATCACCATCAGAATTGTTTATGGTATATCAATGCACAGCTTTTCTACCTGATGTACCCTTCAGTTTTACAATTTCATTATTATCATCGGCAGTCTGAATTCTGTTTTGAATCTGTCATATTCCTTGAGTAATCCTTAGGGATTGGTGTGTTCTTCCCATAGTCCAACATAAGTGTTGCTTGAGTAAAAGTGCAACAAGAGTTGACATATGGTATTTATCTAAGGCAATTGGCATCTGTTGGGCACCTGTCAGAAAAATACTTGTGATTCTTTTGAAACGCATCACTCAGTCATTTCGAATTGAACTCTTAATGTTATTATTGATATGATTGGATCAAAAATCAGCATGTAAGTTAAGAGAGATTTAGAACATGGAGCGTAGTGGTAATGAGTGAATTAAGTGGGCCAAATTGAAAATCAGTATTCATACATATACTGAAATTGCTCACCCGTTCTAAAAGTGGAATGTATGTACGACACTTGGGTGTACACCTACCCACTTATACTTAAAAATAATAGTCACAGATTAAACTTGGACTCAGATATACCATATGTCACTCTTGCTGTATCCTAGAATAGAGTTTGTATGATAATGATAAACCATGGGGCAGACGTTCATGAAAAATTTGTTAGAATTGATTTGAACAAATATATTGATTAACTAAAAACTGCTAAATATTTTTCATTGTGTCATGGTTTATCACATTCATACAATATCTGTTCTACTGTGTATGACTAGTACAGTAGAAAACCATGCAGTTGAGACATTGAACTTTTGAATTTAAAAACAAATCACTAGAAAAAACCTTGTTATCAATCCAAGACATTAAGTTATTTATCAAGGTCAATTTATTAATTTGATACCAAACCTGAAAAGTTCAATATGTTAACCTTTTCTAACTGATGCTGTATAATAAGGTTTAGAGCTGTTGTTGTCTTCATATTTTGGCCATACCCAGAATGGGTTTCACTTATTTTTTGAAAGACAACACCAATAAGTTTGCCTTGTTTCAGTATCCTGTACTAGTCTTTTACTCCAGCAACACCTATGTCTTTAGAATAGCAATGAAATTTACAGTCCCTGAGGTCATTAGTTCATTCTATTCCAGACCCTTAAGGGTGCCCCTCAACACTTTGTTGGGGGGCACTTTTTCTTAAGGGGAGGGTAGGTTTGAACTTTTGCTCTCAGGGACCTTCATTTAATTACCCTAGGGCCAAAAAAAAGTGAAAAAAGACTTAGTATATATTTTTCAAAATTTTTTACTTTTTTTCACAATTTTTAATTTTTTTACTGCCAATTTGAATTTTTTATATTTTCTTATTGGCAATTGCATTTTTTTTCTTAAAGCCAATTTCTCTGTTTCTTTGCCAATCTGAGAGTCCTTCTTCCTTACGTTGTCCATGATTGCTTGAATTGGCTTGATCCTTGCTTGTAGTTGGCTGTCTTCTTGCTTGTCCAATTTTTCATCTAAGAACCTAGACTTACCTGGGCCTTGAACCTGTACCTTCACCTTACCTCTTGCCCTGTAGCCGGTGCACTTGTACTGTAGACTGTTGATGTGTTTGTTGAAGGTAAAGGTTTGAAAGTTTGTTAAAACATAACGCTTGTAATGCGTGGCATATTAAAATTCTTATAAATAATTAATGTCTTGTTTATTGTCTTTATGAAACAATGGGATAATGAGCAGGACAAAGGAAGGGGATTAGAAGACCGGGTGAAGGTGATACGCACGAGAGTGATCTTCATAAATGCTAAAGAATGTGCAAGAGCTCTAGGCGTGGCTAAAAGTGCAGGGGCAAGTGGGCGTAAAATTTCTATGTTTTTTGGCGGGAAAATTCGCGTCGTTTTAAAGGAGCACGCTTAACGAGATTACAAATAGCGGGATAAATTTTGAAAAGGGAATTGACAAGATAAAACAGGCAAAAGCAGTCAGAAAATATTTAATTTAAATTAATAACCAGCCACGCCCCAATTCTATTGTTTTATGTAGGTTTTGAAACCCAGAGTAAGACCTACATTCTTAAAGCTGGAGGTGGCTTTGATTATCAGCAGGGGAGAGCTGGGCTGAATTCAAAACCCGAGCCAGGTTTTGAATTTGAAATTCAAGACCTGTCCCATTAAAACAATAGAATTGGGGCGTGGCTGGTTATTAAACCAGTTCAAAACTACGGGCTCGGACTTTCATTGAAATTCAAGACCGAGGGCTGTGCCCTCGGTCTTGAAAGCCCTCGCCCTATGTTTTGAACCTTTATATAAAACCAAGTACAAACTAAATGCATCTAATTGTAAGCCAAAATAAAAATAAAAGGTCAAAAACGGTTGATTAACCTTGTCCAGTTTAATTCCTTGTTTTTTTATAATACTATTTTCGCTCTTCTGTCATTTCTTGACTATAAGGAACTGTCTTGACTTTGACTTTCATTCCTCCATCTGTAAAAGGAATGATAGCTTCAACAAGGTATAACCGCAAATAAAATTACGCGCGGGAAAAATACACGGAAAGATATTTTTTTCATTCGCATGCAGTGCGCAAATAAATATAGTTTTTTATTTCCTCAACTGGAAGCTTAAACTATCAAAACTTGAGGTAGGCAGAGCGTTGTCTTGTTTCAATCCATTACTAGTAATAGGTGAGAGAATACTTTGCGCACTCTTGTTAATTATGCACATATTCTAAAAAAATCTTTAAAATTATATTCCAAAGTAAACCTATATTAATTCACAGTAAGGTAAAATCTAGAAGACAAAAATAGCTGGGATTATTGAAACAGAAATTTGCGTGATTGTGAAGCAGAACAGTAGGACAGAGATGGATGTATGGAAAATAAATTGGGCATTGAGTGATAAAATATAGGCACAGCCGAGTTATGAAAAACGACAGCATTTCACTTGATTTTGTTAGTTTTATGGTGCTTGCCTATACTCAGTTAAGTCTATAATCCAAGTTACCTTTGTTCCAGATATTAATGGTCCTTAATAATACGGCCTATTTCTTGTACTTATTCTGGGTTCTTTTTCTTGTTCTCGATTCGCCGAATCTACAACATGGCGGACTCAACCAGTTCCAACACACCGAGTCCCTAGAGGAAAGGAATCCGTGAGAACAAAACAAGAAAAACAATGAATATTATTCTCAACTGGGATTTAGAATTTATAAAAGTCTTTTTGAAAAGCGGCGTTATGGGTTACCTTTGTTAGTTCGCACACTCACAGCAATACACAGGAAGCCCAAATTGCGTAAAGTTTATACCTGTTATCCTCTACATTACTCAAGGACTTCAATATTTTCCTTGTGCCCACACATGACACATCAGTTGTCCTATCATATGACTCAGTTTCATTGCAAAAAAGGTAAAAAAAGCATCCAAAATAAGGAAAATGCTAAAAGCGATATACCGCTGACCAAACCTTATTTTCCACCAAAATTGCGACCCCTATAAAATCTTCAATAAAATTCTAATCAAAAATATATCTTCAGAAGCATGTTAAGGCGGTCCATACCTTTCCAATGAAGTGTTTTTTGTTTTGAAAATCTCAATATTTCGATTTAAGAAAATTTGGACCTACCGAAAAAACGCTCATTTTGAGTTTCCAACTTCAAGCGGCTTGTTTTCTACAAAATAAGGCAAAAACTCCAATTATTTTTAGACGCAAATTTAAAGCTCACTTCGTACTTTCTGAAAAGCTTAAAACATTTTGAATGAAAGCTTTATTTCCTCTTTTATTGAGCGTTTTTTAATTGGGTAAGGCGTTTGGGCTACCTGTGGTGAAGTTTTAACAAAGGCAGCAATATATAATAACGATTTTGAAAGTGAAATTGTGCAAGTATTGCACATATTACGTCGTATTTACGATATGTAAGTGATGTTCTTTCAGATACATCTCTTTTTTTCAAGAAATATTAATTTTGAATTTAACAGGAATTTTTGCGTCTTACCACAGGTATCCCGAGTGTTCACAATTATAAGGTTAACAATACCAATGCCTTATTTATTTCAAGTTTTTGAATTTAAACGACTTTCTAGGTAGATGTAATACTCTTGCACATATTACATAGATTTTTAGGGGATTTATAAAAACCGTCTGTATTTTAGCGTGTTGCATTATGTGCGCACTAAAAACATCGTGCGCAAACCATTTACAAAATTACTGACTCMCATGTATTTGCTTTTTTACTTTCAAAAAGGGAATAATTTGAAGTAAAACTTAAATAATAAAAATACCTGCTCAATAGCTAACATGCTTCTTGCTTTAATCTTCAAGTATGAAGCCTGAAAACATAGAAAATCAAGTCAATAAGAAAACGTTTTCCCCCCTAAAAGACAAGTAAGAGAGAGTGCAAAAATACCTATATTAAAAGTATTTCAATTATTCTGTATGAATATGTAAGAACATCGTACATTTGGATCAGTTTTGCCAGGAAAATGAACATTAAACACTGCTACCTTAATTTACACTTCACCACAGGAAGCCCAAATGCCTCAACTCGTTAAAAAGCGCTTAATTAGAAAATGAAAATAAGCTTTGATTTAAAATATTATATATTTTTTAGGAAATACCAATGGAGCTTTAAATCTGTGTATAAAAATATTTTGGGTTTTTGCTTTATTTCATAGAAAACAAGCCGCTTGAATTTGGAACCCCTAAATAAGCGTTTTTTGAGTTGGCCAAAATTTTCGTAAATAGAAATATTTAGCTTTTCAAAATATAACACATCTTTTTGAAAAGCTATGAAACGCGTCAACATGGTTCCGAAGTTATTTTCTTGATTACAATTACATTACGAATTTTATAAGGGTGTAAAATTTTGAGGAAAATGGGGTTTGGTCAGCGGTATAGCGTTTTTAGCATTTTCCTCATTTTGGATGCTTTTTAAAATTCGCTTCCAATGAAACTGAACTATTTGATAGATCTATGTAGGCACCATATGTAGGCCTTTAGGAAATTATAAAAACGTTTGGTAATGTAGGGGGAAAACAATTTAAAATATGACCTTCTTTGGGCTTCCTGTACATATTGTCAGGATGATAGAATACCACAGGAAGCCCGCAATTATGCAAAGTATTGAATGAGTCCCGAATGTTTTTTGAGCGAAATCATATTATTGCTAGAATTAACCATGCTACAGATAATTGATTTCAGACAAATATTTTCTGAAGAAACTCCTTTCATTGCTGCAAAGAGAATTGATCGAACTGATTATAAACACCATTCACCATACACTTCGTAATCATTTTTTAAAAGCCGGTAACAGGTCCTAACGTTGCTCTAAACTCTGTCAAAATGTTCACACATACGACTGATCATCTACCTTACCTTTCATCCTTCGTTGCAGAAGCTACACAGCTTGTTTTTTGTATTTTCTTGGCTGTTTTTAGCACTGATTTAATCTTGACTCGATTTTCAAACTAGTTTGACTAACAAATGACRCACTCCCTCCTACACAAACACGCGCCCCTTGGGACCCCAATATTTTCGAGTTAAAACTCAATGTACAAATGATTTAGATAATGAAAAAAAAAACGCTCATTGTTGATCCTTTAAAGCTGAATTCCTGATTCACACAACTTCATTGATTTTAGGCATGAAACAAGCCTTTCAACGTGTGTCTTTAATATTTACATTTTTTGAATATTTTAACTTTAAAACAAGACTTTTAAAACGAATAAAAACATACCTGCTAAACAATCCAATTTTGGTTTTCTCGGACAAGGATACGGTGGCCGTGGGGCGAGGACAAGGAGGGTAGCCGAATCGGAGGATATTAGATAGCAGAACCGGAAGCAATTAAGAATCAAATCAATGTACAATCATGATATTGTGAAATAGTTAATACAAACAAACAATACTAGCACAAGTTATATATTTGTTATTATATAAATTCATAAATCATCATCATCATCATCAACACAGATGTACAATCATCACGTGCATGTACAACATAGATGTACAATCATCACGTACATGTACACTGAACACAGATGTACAATCATCACGT
>NW_022258284.1:28261-44924 GCF_009602425.1 Actinia tenebrosa
TAGCCCAATAAGATGATATATAGCCCAATAACATGATATAGCCCAATAACACGATATAGCCCAATAACACGATATATATAGTCCAATAAAACGATACAACTTTATAATAAATATACTGGGTAATAGGACTACATGCTGTCCAATTTGGAATTAATTAGATGTACCGAGAACTGACAAAACTGGAAGACGCCGATAGTTCGAGTCCAATTTGGCAGTAAGAGGAACTTTTCTGAATTCAATTATTTCAAAATTGGACAGACATGTAGTCCTATTGCAGATTAGTTATATCATTCCAAACTATACTAGACTGGCCCTCCCTTTCCTTATATAAAAATATCCCCCCCCCCCCCCCTCTAAATACTTGCACAATTTTTTCTGGCCCTCCCCTCCCCCATAACTTATAATTGAAGCAGTAAACGAGTTGCACGTCTTCCCGATCTTGTTGTCACGGTAGTTCTCATTCTACTATTAAACTCTTCCGTGTCATAATTCATTTTTTTACATTTCTTTAGACCTAATTTTTATGCACAAAAACGTCCGTCCCCTTAAGACTTGCACAATTCTTTCTGGCCCTCCCTTTTAGCCTGCATGAAAAATAATGGCCCTCCCCCCATTTGCACCAGCCCTAATTTTTGACCTGTCCCTAATGCGATAGTTGCTTATATGGGATTATATAGTGATATTGCAATTATGATAATAAAAATAAGACTATAATAATAACAACAACAACGACGACGACGACGTACAATAATATTATTAATCATTAACAATAATGATTGAATGTAAGTATCAAAACAGCTTTCCGTGTTTGATGCTATGTTCATTGCACTTGGGATGCTGAGAGAATGCTTTAGCAGCTAGAAATCACTTCGATTACTTTTATAAAAAGAAAGCGCACAAATTAAAGAAAAATACCGTTTAATTTTTTTTTTAAATCAGCCAAGGGCGGGGAAAAAAAAGCTTTTATTCAATAACCGCAAAACACAGTTACGCTAAAGCCGGGAGTGCTGACACACGGTACAACATTACATGCAACATTGCAAGCAACAAATTGGTATCGGGGTGACACACATTGCAACAAAATCACGCAACATCGCTTGTGTCAGCCTGCTATTTAAAGATATTTGGTCAGCAGTTATAAATTTGGTGCAAGCTGATTGGCTGGAAATCTCAAAATTTTGCAGGTAATGTTACAGCCATGTTCACATGATGAAATTTGTTGCGCGCAATGTTGCAAGAGTAGAGCGCGATTAACTTCAGATTTGTTGCGTGCAACGTTGCGTGCAACAAGTTCTTACCATTTACTAGGGCGTGCGTTACACTAATACGTTAAATTTGAATTATAAGCTGCTCTCGAATTACTTACATTAATCTGCTATCAAGTTACCAAATCTCAATACAGGAAACCCAAACTACTTTATTGACTTATTTATCATTGGCGTCTTGTTTCAAATCTCAACACAGGAAACCCAAAGCACTTTATTGATTTATTTATTCATGTACAGATTCCAAAGCCGGGCTCCCTGTGCAATTAGTACATTAAATTGCTCTATTTGTYCAATGTTTGTTCAATTATTATTTGTTCAATAAGAGGATCCTCATCGACTTTTTACGAGTGTGCATGTAGGTTTTCGGTGACTAAATTAACTTTATTGACATTGAAATAAGTATATCAATTTGGCGGTATCTTGAAGCGTAGGATCTGGATTCTGTTATTATTACAGTCAGTCACTACCATGGAACCTTGACTGTTGATCGCGATGGCGTAAGGAAAACAAAACTGACCATCTTCACCCCCCATGGTGCCAAAACTCGTGATAAAGTTTCCATTGAAGTCTAACACCTGTATCCTGCAGTTCCCACTGTCACAAACTAAAATATTGTCATTTCCATCAACTGTCAATCCTCTTGGGTGACTGAACTGACCACTTTCTTTTCCTGGTATTCCAACTTGGCGTATCAAGAGACCGTTGCGATTATAAAACTTCAGGCAGTGGTTGTGTGTGTCAGAGACAATGAACTTCCCTTTATGGTAGACCGCACAAGACGGACGGCTTAAGCACTCATTTCCGGTGTCCCCGAATTTCAACGCCATTCGTCCGTTTCTGTGGAAAACCTGGACACGGTTATTTGCAGTGTCAGCTACAATCAAACGGCCTTCGTGATCAACTGTAATGCCTTCCGCGCGTTCCCCGATTTCCCCTGATCCTGATCCCATCTTTCCAATACTTCTGACCAGATCCCCTGATGAATTGAGTTCTTTGATGCAATGGTTTCCACTGTCAAGGACCATGAAGTTACCTTCGTCGCTGACTGCCACTCCCGTTGGTAAATGTATATCGTGTTCTTCGGCGTAATACTTTAAGAAGTTCCCTTCAACATCAAACTGAAGCACACGATTTTGATGATGATCTGTTACAATAATGATGTCAGTGTTTGTAGTGGTGACACCCCAGGGGAGGGTCAGTGTACTTTGTTCATCATTCTCGCCGTCATTATTGAAGCTGTCAATCACTTTGAGAACGTCAACACCCATTATGTGGCTGGGCACAGCAACAGGTACAATATGATCAGACCCGTCAAATGAACAGTGGATATCTCCAAATTCAGATATACGATTCATTATCTCTTGTTCACCCTCAACTACAAACTTAAACTCAGAGACCTCCCTCGGCTCGTTAAAGACTAAAAACATATCTAGTTGACTCAGCTCTTCTAGAACAGCTTCTTTACGCTGTAGTACATCGGCTACTGAACAGGCCATCGATAACTCGACCCGTTCAATAGTTTCTTTCATGATGCGTTCCACTGCTTTTGTACATTGTTTCTGATGCCTGAGATCCCGAAGCCTTACAGCTGCTTTGCTACAGCAACGCTCTGTAAGCTGTTCTTGTCTGTCTCGCAGTCTTTCGACTAATGAGTCAAAGACTTGGTTAATATCCGAGATAACCGTCTGTTTTTTATCCTCGACCATTTTCATGATTTCATCGATAGTCGTACTAGCAATTTGGACTTCTCCAAGTACGTTTTTACTTTCTGAAATCTTGGTTTTTATCTCGCGAACGTCTCCTAGTCCCAAATTTAGCTCTACCATGCTCTTTACAAGGTAGTTGGTGGGAAATTCGTCGATTCCATTGACTGGGATATTTGTACAATTACGACAAATAGGACAACGAATCACCTCTCTAAGTCTTGGTTGATGCAGAGCGAATACATCGCCTGTGTTTATCAATTCCAATTCCACCATATTAGCAAGACAATCAATACATGCTGTATGCCCACAACCGAGGATTTTTGGTTCTCTCAAAAGCTCCCGACAGACACAGCAACTTAATTCATCAAGAATCTGAGGAGAGACGTCGAGTACTCCACTGGAGGCCATCGTTGTGCCTCAAGTAAATCAAAAGAGGATCACAGGAAAGAAAAATAATGCAAAACAAATCTAATTATTCGACGTATGTAGCAAGGGTGACTGATTTCTTTGGATTTTTGGCAATATTCATGACCCCTAAAATTGTTCCGACAGTAGGGAGATAGGAGTTTACATCAATTGCTCAAAATGTCAGCTTCCAGACTTTATTAATCTCACTTCCCTGATATAGAAATAAGATYGTGTCATGGTTTTCAAAATGTTTAGTGAAAATGTTTCATTACAGTTGAACAGTATTTTTAGAGTGAAAATGATGAGATTACCAGGACACCCCTCCCTTGCAGTACAATGACGTACAAGTTATGCAGGAAGTCACGAGATTTGTGTCAATATCGCATCGCATGGTTTGTCTTAACACACACAAATAAATCAAAATACTGGATTAAAATAAAAGAAAATATACTTGGACTGGCTTAGAATTAGCTGTAATAACATATATTAGTAGGTTTTTTTGCTGGTCCCGTTTTGAAAAGTCTTCTGCATTGCGTGACATTTTCATTTACAATTGTTAAGTTAATTGTTTCTAAATAAACCCCGGAAACAACCTAGAGTGGCGGATCCAGGGGGAATCGAAGGGGTCCACGGAACCCCCCTTGAAGGTTTGATCTTTTAGGTAATAGAAATATGTCTTATATACATTTTGCTTAAAAGTATCCAAAAAGATAATGTTAAACACGAAATGATAGATATTTGCTGTTATAATGTTTAATTTACCTTTAAGTTCCGTTACTAGATAGTAAATTAGGTGATTAGAGCCAATTTTTTTGTCAGACATCGACTAAACAAAAGAGAATTATAACGGAACCCCCCTTTGAAAAATACTGGATCCACCACTGACCTATTTTTATTTTCTTCTTCTTCTACCCCAATTCTTGCCAAAACCACACAACATGGCTAGGCAGGCAAGTACTTTTAAAACAGCGCGCATGTGTTACCCCTCTTCCCTCTTGCAAACCAAGATAAATTATCCAGAATCATTTGTGTTTATAGGTCAAGAATGTGCAACAAAAAAGTCTATCCGACACAAACCAAAAACCTTTCTTCGTTTGCCGATCTCCTCTAATAGTCACTGCTTTTTAAAGAAATACATAGATATGTGATGATTGTCAACGTTTTTGTCCGTGAAAGTATCCACTTTCTTGATAAGATCGATACATTCGTGCAAACAAACTATTTCTCTTTTCAGACAAGACATTTGGCTGGCCAGTCTCCGCCAGTCTCCCTCCGTCAATCACCATTATTTCATCGCAGTGCATTATGGTCCCAAGGCGATGTGCAATGATGAGGACAGTACAAGCAGCAAAATTATCCTTTACCTTCCCTTGGATAATCCTCTCGTTGTGGTAGTCCACATTAGCTGTCGCTTCATCCATGATGATTATCTTGCTTCGTTGCAGCAGCGCACGAGCCAAGCAAAACAGCTGACGCTCCCCTGCGCTTAAGTTGAATCCGCTTTCTACGAACTCGTAGTAGAGCTGCTGTGGTAAACTACTGACTAGGGTTTTAAGGCTGGCTTGTTCTAAAGCATGCCACAAATCAGCATCAGTAAACCTGTTAAATGGATCCAAATTCATCCGAAGCGAACCACTGAAAATGATTGGGTGTTGGGAAATGACAGAAATGGAAGAGCGAGCTCGCTGGATGTTGATTGTACCGATGTCAACTCCATCCACCAGTATCTGACCTGCAAATTAGTTAAAAAATAAAGTTAATCTGTACTGAAGAAACATCCGTGATCAGGAATCGAATAGTCTAATTGTAAAACATGAAAAGACAGAGAACTTAAGTTAAAAAAGTCACATAAACATATGCATACAGCATGGAGTAGAAACTGATAAGGGGGTTCTATTAATTGATTTCTTCACTAATCAACCTAGCTGATGCCAAAATCAAGAATAAAGTTGAGTGCCGTGTGTTGTAAATAGTGAATATAGGGGGAGGGTGGGGAGTGAATACAAGGGGAGAGCCCCTTGTGGGAGTGGTAAAATATAAGTTATATGTTTAATCTCTTTAAAAAAATACCGGCCTCTCTCCCCTGCCTCTCTCCCCTGCCTCTCTCCCCTGCCTCTCTCCCCTGCGACTTTCCTCCGCCTCCCTCTATTCCCCTCAAATCACAAGAAAACGACCAGGAAAGGGTGTTGCAGAAATCCTAGGACCCCTTCAGACTTACCATCGGGCTTGGGCATCTGGTATATAGCACGAACCAAAGAGGACTTCCCTGCTCCAGTACGCCCTACCACACCCACTTTCTGTCCATTGGGTATTTTCACATTGATATCCTTAAGAACCTGAGGCCCTCCATCGTAATAGTTCAAAGAAACATTCTCTAGAGATATGTCCCCCGTCGCTGGCCATCTGTCAGGGGGTTGATTCTGTATGTCGTAGCCAGGTTCTGGCTCAAGGTCTGTGTACGACACTACTCTCTCTACGGATGTCATGTAGTTCTCAACCTCTGAACACTGACGTACACTGACTTGAGATGTGTCGAATGCTAGCTGTGCAGCATAAATAAGCGAAAGGGCAGTCATTCCTTTAAATCAAGAAAATCAGCGTTAGGTGCATCTACTTCAGTATAGTTTACTTAATCCAGTGGGGGATCTAGGAATTGGGGCATCATTGATCCCTAACATATCACCCCATGTAGAATCAATACTGAGAATATTGTCAGAAGGGTGATATGCATTTTAATCGTTTTTGAATAGTATGCAAAAAGATGACGCAGGTCACTTTACTATGCCATATAAGATTCTAAAGGGAATTCTAACCAAAGAAATTCAATCGATAAAGCATATGTACCAGAATCTGATGAAGTTACGACATTGTCGAAAAATATGATTATTTTGGACCCGGAAGTGTTTCGTTTTGTAACATATTTGACGGTACACTTAAAAATTATGAGAATAATCCTTATGTCCAATGCAAATAAAATTCAATCGCCTTGTCCTCTCATAAGAGTTAATGCAGTTCAGTATACTGTTATACTAAGGGCCACAAGTTTATTAGCTTTGTAGCCATTTAGTGCAACCCTCTGCTGTAAATAAAGTCGTCTATCTATCATCTAGTTACCTGGTCCTGAATGAGCAAACAAAGCGCCCAAAACGACTACCGTTTCAAAAATAACACACAATATGTCAAGTCTGATGGCCAACCAGCGAACCGTTTCTATGACAACAAACCACGATTGATTGTGCACATCTTGGTACCTGAAACAGGACGAGATAGAAATTCATATCATTCATAAAGTTCATATGACCTCAGGAAAATTAATTTCCACGATTTGGAAGCTCAAATCATTTGGTATTAGTCAGCGAGAGAGCCCTGTATTTCACTTGGTTACCGGTGGTGTTTGCTTATGCGGGCGAGTAGTAGCTAGTGTGATAGTTTTGCGCCAAGCTCACCCTCTTCCCACCTTAAACTTACTTGTAAAGTCTCTTCACAAAAGCATGTTGCATATGGTGACACCTCATAGTAACCACGCCTTCTAGAGTATCCGCGAAGTGAGCGAAGACTGGGCTTCGATTGATGGCCTCCAGTCTTTTGATCTCCCTAGAGGTTTTAAGGTAATACTTGCCAATGATGATAAAAAGCGTAACGAGAGGAATGACAGCGAAGATAAGCCAAGGATTGATTACCGATGGTAGGATTATAGCACCGAGGGAGAATAGAATTAGCTGAAGAGCGTCAAGTAGGACATCGGGAAGAAGTTCGTCCATGCTTCCTAAAAGACRAACCGTCTGTCAATTTAGGACTAGAAATACCTATATCCAACGACATCCATGTATAAAAAAGCTTACTAACCTATATCCTTAGAGAACCTGTTCATGATGCGACCAACAGGATTGGTATCAAAGAACAAGACCGGTGCCTTAAGCACAGTTTGTACCATCTCATCGTGTAGCATTTGCGATGAGTTGAGCACCGTCGAGAAAAACAAGGACGCACGAAGGACTGACAGAAGGAGAGCCACGGCCACAAGACCACCATACGTGTAGAAATGTGTTAGTTTCTTTCTCTCTTCGCGAGGCATGTTGGTTAGGTGAAGAAGCCACACGTCAGGAAGAATCAGGAAAGCTGGTTTGGAAAATATAGAAAATATATAAAACCTTATAGGAGGGGGTATTAACCTGCATCTTTCCAATGGACCTTTCTAACACAGCAGCTATGTAGACTGAAACAAGATATTATTTGGATGGTTTTGCGTTCAAGTGATTATTATTTCTGGGCTAAACAGAAGTTTCAATACACCAGTTTCGCATTCAATGCATACCACGGGCCGGGTTTTTGAAAACCACAGACTCATTTGCACAGGCTAATTTAGCTTCGTTTATAAGTCAGCCCTTCACGAATTGAAGGTCCATGGGATTTCAAAACATTGGTATTATTCGAGCTGCACATTCTTTACATTAGTGTTGATTCTTGCAAATGATTTGTTCTGAAGCGAGCCTAAGCCTGTAGTTCAAAATGGGAAAAAGGGACTATTAGCTACCGTCTGCGTGTTAAAGGCCCATTCGTCGACAAAATGAGAGCCACAGGCTCGTTAGCCACAAACGTGTGTGACTGATGATTTACAGCAATTCGCACTAGAATCAGAAGACAACTGAAGGACAAGGCAGCCATATTTGTGGTATAAACGAAGTCATGCTAATGAGAAATCTATAGTTAAATACATTTCGGCGATGAGGTTTAACGTACAAACGAAAAGATAGCTTAAAATGTTAGCCTCGTGAAAGAAAGGGGACGCATTTCCTAATTTCCAACCCGTTGATTACAGACCTTACCTTGCACGAATATAAAAATCATAGCAAGTAAGATGAGAAATAATGGCTTCACCCCAGCAGTCAGGTACCTCCAGTAAAGATACCAAGAGATGGCGCCTGTCTGACGGTCCTCTTCTGCAGGCTGAAGGCTACTGAAATGGCTTTCCTTCCAGTTCTCTACCTCCAGCGAGATATCTTTATAAAGAGGTCTTGGAGTAACGGACGTTTTTTCTTCTTTCTGTAAGAAAGCTATTTCTTCTCCAGTTTTGCATATGTCAGCGTAGCTCCCTTCGCTCGTGATTTCTCCGTCATTCATAAGGATAATGTGGTCAGCGTTTTGAAGATACTGAAACGAAGAATAGTTATTTCTCAAAAGGGAATGGACGGGCAAAGAAGTCAACGTGGTTCAAGGCACGGAAAGGGGGAGAGAAGTGAGATTTCGTTCAGGCCATGCATTACATTTAGTTTGCATTCAGTAAGACTTTAACGCCCACCAAGTGATGCCTCTTGTCTGTTTCGCCAATAGACCCCTTGCGTGTGACGCCAAAGCAGCTCAATTTGGAGGACAAAACAAAATATATTTTTTAATCTCATAGAATAAGAAACCTATTGTCCACCAAATTGAGCTACATTCCGAAAGACTGTAAGGGGTCTATAAACCAATTGAATCAGATTAAGTGCAATCCAAAGTAAAACACGTTTAAATGACTTTTAAGCAACTATGATTCTCTCAATCAGAGATCAGTGGTATGTAGATGATGATGATAATCATGATGGTGATCATCATGATGATGGTGCTGCCGACTAACCTGAAGTTGATGCGTCACTAGTATTCGTATCTTTTTTCCAAGAATGCCTTGAATACAGCGTTCAAACAAATTCCTCCCGACCTTGCTATCGACAGCACCAAGTGGATCGTCCAGCAAATAAATATCTGCATCACTATAAACAGCGCGTGCCAATGCTATACGAGTACGCTGACCACCACTCAGTGTAGTACCTCTCTCTCCGATGCGCGTTGCATCTCGGTCGGGAAGACTATTAATATCTCTCTCTAGATCACATGCTTGTAAGACGGCTTCATACTGGCGGGGATCATATCTCTTACCAAATAGAATATTACTCCTAATCGTCCCTGAGAACACCCATGGGCTCTGAGAGACGTGAGCTATTTTTCCGTTGCATGTAATTTTCCCGGAAGTGGTGGGGAGTTCGCCTAGTATTGTTGATAGCAGGGTAGACTTGCCGCATCCTACTGGCCCAGTTACAAGGACCAGTTCTCTATCAAAAGCTTCACAGGATACATTATTGAGGTTTGGTTTTTCACTGCCTTTTATCCAATGGCATGTTACGTTGAGAAGAGATAGTTTTACTTGTCTGAGTGAGTGATCTACGCTGCCTTTGCTTTTACGTAATCTTCGTTGACGTCTTTGTTTGGGCTCTTTGGAGTCTTCTTTCTTAGCCTTCTCGAGCTCTGAGTCTGTTAGTAGGGATTTCTCAGACGAAGATGATGACCCTTCCTCAATCTCCGTACCATTAGATATTTCAATACCCTCCTTAACAACAGAGTCTTCTTTCTTAGCCTTCTCGAGCTCTGAGTCTGTTAATGAGGACCCTTCCTCAATCTCTGTACCATTAGATATTTCAGTACCCTCCTTAACAACAGAGTCTTTTTTCTTAGCCTTCTCGAGCCCTGAGTCTGTTAATAAGGAACCTTCCTCATTATCCGTACCTGTCGATTCAGTACTCTCTTTAACAACAGATAAAAACTCCTTGCTTGTCTTCATCCGGTTTTCCACTTCATGTTTATCGTGCAGATTGGGTAACTCCTCCAGTTCTAAGAAAGCTTGAATTCTCTCGATAGAGGAGACAAACTCGCCAATACTAAACGCACCCTTGGCGATATTTTCACACACCGTCACTCGTATCGTACTGAGAAGTGCCACTACCACGAAGACATTGTACGTCGTCAGCTCTGTTCCAGTTGAAGCGAGAGTAACAAGAGAGATAAGACTAGCGATGGCTGTTGAAGAGAACTGTAGACTAGGGAATGTAGCGAGGATAGCACTGCGCTTGCGTAGTACGTTGATCTCCTGTCTAAAGATAACAGATAAAAGATAAAAATTAGTTAATTTGTCCAAACATGTTTCGCTGTGCATTCTGCTACTAAAAATAGACCTCTGCAGATTGGGCATAATATTGGCATTAATTCACGCTACTGATCATTCCCTTGGATATTAATATATCATATCTTTGTTTAACGGTTGTGTATTTGAATATGCATACCACTCAAACAAAGAATCTTACTCTCAAGAGAATAACGTGGTCTGAAATGGGAAAGCATTGCGACCAAGGTTAAGAGGTTTATAGAGACTGAAGAAGGATTAATTTCATGAGAACCAGGATATTGTGGCGCCGAACAATAGAAAACGTCTTCTTTAGGAAGTCAAAAAAGATGCATTTTCCCTTCTCCACAACATGGCTTTCTCTTTATATTAAGGACCGTGCGTGATGCAGCACAGATGGAATTAAAGATGCTCGACTCAGTAGTGGGGGCTGTTAAAATATGGTACACAATAAAAGCCGGAGTGTCAAAATGAAAAGACAAAGTCACAGCGGCCATGTTGGTGGTATTATTGAAGAAATCTTCTATTACCTGACAACCAACATAGCGGCGATGACGTAAGAGGCATGTCCTATTTACACAGCATACCTTCTAACCTCCTGCACCATGTCTCTGAAGGGCCACTCCCAAGCGTACATCTTAATAGCCTTGATACCACACACCACGGACCCCATGATACCAAGCCTACGGTCTGTGATTTTGGCCATCTTGAGCCTGAGAGCAGCACACACTCCTCCCATAACAGAATAATAACAAACTAGTAACAACATGAAGAGCGCGCCAGATAAGGACTTCCAGCCAATCAGATACCACATGAAGCATATCACCGCTGCGACTTCCGGTACACTGAGAGCAAGGAAGCCAACTAGGAAGCAGACTTTATCGAAGCGTTGAACGTCGCCTGAGACAAGATCGAGGACTAACCCAGAGGAAACGTTGGTTATGGTTGTTTCACTGAGGAGGAGAACCTGAAAACAAATCATATTCTGATAAGGAGTTTGTCTTTGTTTTGCTCTTGATGGATTGCAAACATTACCAAGAGAGTCAAAAGACAATAACGTGGCGGCCATCTTGGTACGCTTAAATTAACAATGGATACTAATGAGAAATCTTCTTTGAACCTCAAGGGAGAATCACTTTTCTAATTGAAAGTAGGTGCAATCAACGGAGAATAATAGCATAAGTTCATAATTGCATAATAATTGCTTCTGCTATTCAAAATGCCTGACACCTAAACTCTACAGGTTAAAACTTTGTTTTTCAAAATTCCCAACATTCCAGACACATTCTCTGTTTCCCTTATTCGCCTTAACACCACTTCTGCCAGAATCCCCTTTGAATAGTTTTTCAAATTCAAATGTTTTAATTCTCTTCATGTTCCAAGATAGTCAGTAGGGTTAATCACTTGATTGACAAAATTAAAAAAATCATTGTAATAGTTAGTGTAGGTAAACGTAATAAGGGTAACAAAGAATTATTAATAAGATGGCTATACTGAATGCATATACCAAAATGAATACACTACAGAGTATGTTTTAACCACTCCCATACCTCTATTTCCCGAGGGTTATACGTAAGTACGGGTCACATTTGACATCAGGGGCGTAGCGAGATCTTGATTAATCTACAGGAATCCCGCATGAATTAATTAAATTTTGGTGCCGAAAGCAAACGTTTTGGGGGTGCGTACTCCCCCTCTCCCCCGTGCCCCTTCCCTACGCTAGTGTTTGACATACCTTTTTGAAGATCATGCCAATGGTTGCTACTCGCCATCTCATTGCTGTCAGTAGGTTCTGTTCAGCAAACTGCTGCAACACTAAACACCTTATCAAAGAACAAATACATATCCCTATGGCATAGATATAACACCACTTATAGCTGACTAACGGTGAAGTCTGTACAAGCTGAGACAACAAGAGACTTAGGAAAACAGGCTGTAGAACATTACACAGGGCACCAGTCAGGCCGGCGCATATCGTGAACATGTATAAGTATCCTGGGAACATATAGATAAGGGCCTTAAGTAAACGAGTCCTCTTGTTCCCTGGTAAATCTTTGAGTTTGTTGAATTCTTGCTGTAGTTTTTCAGTGAGTTTTTCAGTCCTGTCTGCGTCTAACAATGGATAGAGGTCATGGTTTTCAAGAGGGCGTTCGCTTCCAGTGATAAACAAACCGTTCATCCACCAGAAGGTGAGGCGGGAAAGAAAGCCAGCTTTGGCCTTTGGGTTGACGTACACTTTGTTGGGTTCTAGTAACCTCGCGTACTTTACGTCAGCCATGAGCAGCAGATTAACTGTATGAACATAATCAATCGATCAGTGTTTACTATTATAACAAAACAACAATTATAGAGGTTTTTGCACCATCACGTGACGGCAGCCATGTTGGATGGCAGATACAATACAATCATTTTAACGAGAAAGCATAAAACTCCCGAGAGGAAAGGTATTTTATTGTTCTGACATCTAACCATGGGCAGTCCAAGCTGTATTATGGGCCCCGGCACGTGATAGTGCAAAACCTCTATTGACTAAAACAAATTTTAAAAAATTGTGTACAAGATTAAGTAACAGCGAGTGGCGCCCTATGAGTCGCCGCAAGACTTGCCGAACTTAGCCAAATGTACTTCGTAGTACTCAATAAATGCTGATCAAAAGTATTCCATTTGTACAGACGCACCGAAATGAGCCCAAGTTGGGAGAATAAAGGGATACTACAATTTTCGCCCGTTTTTTCATACGATTGATATCATTTCTGTGGCTCGATGGGAAAATAAAATATTCAAAAACCGATGATCAATTATCATGTCAACTATGGTCAAACTCTTACGATAGACACTGCACTGAGGACAAACCCGAGTCATGTATATTTTCTAACCAAACAAACACAATAGAAAACTATGTCAACCATTTTCTCTACTCCTCACACACCTATACTTTGGAACTCCCACAAAAAATGATTACAAGTAGCTAGTAAGAAATATCCATGGCAAGCAAAACTTACAGCCATTTTCAACACCGCACGTTCTTTCGCTACGACAAGACAGGGTTTTATGGACGTCAATCAAAGGGTTTCCATGACATTGTCGAAAAACAAAACAAAAAAAACAAAAACAAAAACAAAAAAAACACCACCACCACCAACAACAACAACAACAAAACAAAAACAAAAACCACACAAATAAAATTCAAGGTTTCCAGCGCCTATGGAATATCATGGAAACGCTTTTAATTGACGTTCATTAAAACCTAACCAAGAAGAATTTATAGTTTGACAAGAAACGTGCCTTTCAGCAGCAGTAAGGGGGACTCGCGAAATCCGAGTCACTAAGCATTGAATTTCACGGGTATTACCTGCGTTTCAGGCCCCTCTAAATGTATCTGTCCGCATCGGGAAATACCCACGTTGCGCGATAATTCCCTTACTGCTGCTGTGTTTGCGAGATCTATGTGTCTGTTAAAATGTACCTTTAATTGAGCATAAAATGCCCTTAAATATATAATGAGTGGTAAGTTTGTTTGTCCAAAATGTAATAAAGGTTACACAAAAGGTGGCTTAATTTCCCATTTGCGTAGGAAAGTCCCATGTGATATGAAAGTAACGTGTATGATGACGCATGAGTTTTCTAATGACAACGAGGAATATATAAGGAAACTGCAAGGGAAGCTCGATGGAATAGTTCCTAAATTCGTTTTAAGTTGCTCCTGCGGGAGGGAATTTAAGAGGGAACAGCATTTAAAATCCCATCAAATATCTTGTAGGGTCGCAAACGAAGGTTAAAATATTTCTTAGATATAGATGGACGACGTTCAACGCATTCAAAACAAAACTGTGCGTAAGCTGCGAACTCAGGCGTTAAATCGTTTGGATGCCGACTTCGCCTTCACGACGTTTATGGAGGGAAATACGGACGAAACTATGGATGACGCGAGGGCTGAAAAGATAATCGACTTAATGCCCGAAGGTAACTACCGTTTGGAATTAACGTTCATAAAGTACCTAGACGGTGACTGGGTAATAGAAAGAGGCCGAAATCCTATCCGAGCGTCTGGTAAGCAAAACCTGTTTGTCTTAAATAAGCAAACGCGACCAGGAGCGCTGGCGGGAATAGACATGTTGTTCTACGAGGTTGCTTACCCTGTTACCGTAGTCATTTACGGTGCCTACGAGATCAAAGAACCAGACGTTAGGAGGTTAAGACCAATGCGACATCCCGGCAACTGTGTTGGGAAGTTGGTAAGGGAATTCTTTGAAGATTCCGCCCGCGGAGGTAAATTGACTCCGAAAAGAAGAGAAGCTATTAGGAAATGGGAAGATGTTACCCGTAGAGCCGGAGCCACGATAGAACGTCAAGAAATTAGAAGTCCTTCTGGAGAGGCGCATACACGTAAAGGACATCACGGACGGGTTCATCTATCCGGGGACGCATAAGTACGGTGGTAGAGGTGCTCCTATAGTCATTTATCAACATAACGGACACGCTTGGAGAGAGCTAAGGTTCCCACGAAAGAAAGAAACAAAGATCTATGAAGCCTCGCCACTCGCAGACTTGGTTCACGAGAACTCCATTTGGTTAATGGATTCGGAAGGAAGTCAGTTTATGACTCAAGATGGTACTCTTTACCGCCCCGAAATCGAACATCTGCCCATCCAGAGCGCCTGTGAAACGCTTGGGGAAGACTTCTCAGACGAGGTCCTTAGCTCCCGCAGCTTGGACTTCTTAGCTGCGAAAAAAAGAAATGGATGGAAACCGACCCCTAAAGAGTTCAAAGACGTAGCCAAAGCCTGTGTAGAACACGGTCACGGTGGTTTATGGAACATGGAGTACGACGAGGATGAATACGTATCCTTGGACATGAAACATTGTTACCCTGCGTCATTCAAAGGCCTGGGAGATTGTAAGGAATATTACGACCGCTACGGACACCCAGACTCGCAGTTCTTCCGCGTAGCTTTGGATGGTAAATACGACGCGCCAGCTACGGGGTTTGTTAGGCTGACTACCTGGAAGTTAGCAAAGGGCTTACATCCTATAATTTACGCTTGGTACGGGAAGCATCTACAAGAGAAAGAATGGATACCAGTGCCATTGTTAAAGTTCTTAGAAGAGCGCGAACTCCTAAGATACACAGCGCATGAAGCCATACTTTGCCATAGCGCCTTTACTAAATGGTTACCGGAACACAATCCAACTGCAAGAATAGTCATAGGAAAGTTTACACAGGGCGCTAAAGAAGGAGAGAAGCACATGCAACGGCGTTTAATAACAGACGAAGGAGAGTTAAGCTTCCTCATTAAAAGAGCCCACGATCAAGGAACGATGGTGTCTGTAGAGAAATGGGATTACCTCGTAGATGATGAGCTGCATAAATGGAGTGCTTTGTGTTACTACCAGGACCATCGACCGCAATATTACCATCTGCGTGCCAGTATGCTTGCCTATGCGCATATCAACCTCCTCGCAATGCTCCTGCGGTTTGATAAAGAAGACATCCCCCGCGTAGCCACGGATTCCCTATACGTGAAGCCCGGTGTGTTGGAAAAGATGAAGGAATTCTACACTGCCGATGAACTCGCAGAAAGTGGCCAGTGGCGCGTCAAAGATGAGGAGATAAGGTCTTGGAGGGCACGCGTGGAATATCACGGTGAACACACCCGCGGTTCCATTACGCCGACGGAAGAGCCACTGCCCTCAGTTGCGGACCCAATCTCTTACCAACGCTTCTCTTACCTTTACGGTACGGGAGGCAGCGGTAAGACGACGCGTGTGTTAGAACTCTTTCCTAAGATAAAGGTGCTAACGCCAACGCACCGCTTGGAAAGGGAACTCCGCGAAATGGGCCACGACGCACAAACCTACCACAGCTTCTTTCGTTGGAATGGCCAAAAGTGGGTGCCGGAAGCGATACGCGACATACCTCCCGTGATACTTTGGGATGAAATCTGTACCGTGCCCTTAGAAATCCTGCAGGAGTTCGTAGACTTTCTCCGTGGAAAATGTCAAGTAATATTTGCCGGGGATCCATGCCAGCCACCTCCTATAGCCGGAGAAATGCCCCATGAATGGTTAAAAGAAATGGTAGACTATCATGAAGAAATTAACGCAGACTACCGTAGCAAGGATCAAGTGAGGAAATTAAAGGCAGAATTAAGGGGCCTTAGCGACGCCGAACAATCTAAGGTGTTACGTAAGAGGGTACGAGCAAAGTCTTACGAAGACTTCTTGTATTCTTGGCATCCTGAGGATTTGGTGTTAAGCAGTAAACGCGCAGCACAGTCGCGCATACAAAAAGATCTACTGAGAATACACCAGGAGCGGTTCCCTAGTCATTTGGTGCCCGTTTGTTATAA
>NW_022258285.1:31836-42762 GCF_009602425.1 Actinia tenebrosa
GAGATCTTTCTTTCCTTTGTTCTTTTTTTGTCATGTCTGTTACGTTTGTCTTTTTCTTAGTATTTTTATTTGTTTTATTCATTTATATATTTTATTTATGCATTATTTATTTATTTTCTGATTAGATCATTAATTCATTAATTCATCCATCTCCATCCATCCATCCATTCATTTTTACCCCTTCGGTATTGTTTACTTTTTGTACAATTTCCCATATCTAGCTGTGTATTTTAAAAATGCCGGGCTTCCCACCATTATGAAGAATATAATGTAAGTTTTATTCAACAGAAATAAACCTGATGGCAACCAGTTGGGTATCTCCAAGAAAAGAAAATCTAAACTTTGCTCACCTTTCTAAGTTATTGATTGATGGTGGAACACGTGCCTTAAGAGTTGTATTTGACTCGATCCATTCACCAATCTCCCTTCATAGGACACTACTCAGTACAACAGTGCATTCTACTCTAAAGGGACTGAGAGCAAAGAGGATTCTAACCAAACAACAATGGGAAAGACTCTATCCTGCTAGCCGAAGCACAGCTGTCACTTCAGTACATTTTGACATCACACTGTTATTTGTTCTACTGCGCAATATATGTGGTTTAACACCCCCACCAACAGGATGGGACAAGCCTCCTGTTGCTACAGACCAGAGTAGAGAAGCTGATTTGGCTCGAGTCAAATATTATAGAAATAAACTTTATGGCCACATCACAGAAACAGCTGTCAGTGACAGTGATTTTGAGAAATACTGGAGTGAGATCTCGGATGTATTGGTGAGACTGGGTGGACCTCATTACGAACCAGAGATTGAGAGACTCAAGATAATAGCCATGGATGTTGAAGATGAAAAGTACTTTATCAAGATACTTGAAGATTGGGAACAAACTGAGCAAAGCTTAAAGACCGCTATCAAGAATACTGAACAACGATTGATGTATAAGTTAGAAGAAATGGGAGAAAAACTAGGTATGTATGAGTTTACATGTAGAGATAAATCTTTAATTTGTTATGATAACAATTTCGACACTCGAAAATAATAATAAAATAAGAGCTTTGATTATTTTTGGAGGTCTATTAAAAATCAAACTGCCATTTGGTGAACTCGTGGATACTAGTTGACGTTCCAGAGATTGGGCTTCCTGTGTCCTTATAGTTATTGACATTCGAAGATTTCAAAGTATTTTGCTCAATTTTATATTTTAAATACTCAATTTAGCTGGTAAGATGATAAGTCGTCCTTTTATTTTCCTTTTAACACCTACTTTGAAATGCTATTTAATTTGTCTTCATTCAAGTCTGTAAATTACGGATTATTTATTGGAGCGAATTTTCGTTAGTTGTCTTGAGCGACATCTATTATGTAGATTCGTACCTTCGCAGATTAACATATAAGAACATTGCTTCGGAGATCAATCTACTTTTTATTCATAACGACGTATTTGGATGACAAAACTGGCCGAATGTTCTTCAAGACTCCATCGGAATTGTTCCAAATTTCGTCTTTTGCTAATTTTCCTACGCTGAGCTACATCCACATTGATTATTTAAGAAGTCACTTTAAGTATAAACTGACAACTGTTCTAATACAACTTCGCTCGAGCGAAGTTTCAAGATTTTTTTGCTGAATACAGCCGTGACTTCGACCTTTCTCTAACGACCATCTCTTGATTATAAAGATCGCTTTGTTAATTCTCATAGTGGTTGTGTTCAGTAATACCATCATAAGTTTTTGTGCAAGAGAATATGAACTAAGAGAAGGAATCCCCGTGCCCCATCATGTGCACACTTTGGTGCTATTTTTAGAATCTATTCTAAAAGTATCATCCAATGATATCATTTATTTGATCGTTTGATTTTCTGCACGCGCATAGTACGCGCGCGCTCTACACTGTTTGCTAACATTTTCTTGTGCTTTTCTTATGTTCAAATGTTCAAATCTGCCCTCAAGATGACGATGTAGGTCGAAAGCTTTGGAAAATGAATGTAAGAATACCCCAGAAAGTTGAACAAATTACTACTTCGACTTCCTGTCGTATTTGCCAAGCTTTCGACGTGCACATTCATATTCAGGGCAGAGTCGAAATAACGGAAAACCCCCAAAAACGGAAGCAAACAGCGTAGAGTGCGCGCAGTAAATGCGAGTGCAGAAAAACAAATGGTTTAAAAATAGCATCAAACTGTGCACATGATGGTTAGAAGGCTATATAGGGGGAATTCCTTCTCTTAGTTCATTTTCTCTTGTTTATTTTCATTTATGGTTTTTTCTATGTACTTTCTAACAATAATTGTTACTCAAGCTGTCAGTATATTTGGCCCTTCACCAGCTGGGATGTAAAAAGGTGATGGGTCAAGGACCCAGAAACTTGGGTATCGATTATTGTTAGAAACTACAATGCAGAAGAAAAACCAGATGAACCTTACAACCAAAGCCTAAAGTTTGTTGGGGTTGTAAATATTAATATAATTTTATTCTATCATAGTGTTGAAAGAAGTGATGGACATGCATAAAAAGATCTCTCTTCAAGAGCACAAGGTAAAGGCCAAATCTTGTGTTTGTAACAATTGTTTATGTAATATATACAGTATGAGTGGCCGTGTTGTATCAGATATACAACCACGAGGCGTAGCCGAGTGATTGTATATCTGATACAACACGGACACGAATACTGTATATGACTTATCAAACGTCTAGGTTAGTTCCTTTGTGTTTCACTAAAATTTTCAAAATTAAAGTGAATTTGACCAAGAAAATCCAACTTAAAGTTTATGCAAATGAACACAGTTTTGTATCAGATTTAAAACACTCTTCACGGTCGTGATTTCTATTGTGTTTTCCGCATGAATTATTCATGAGTTTGATCATGTTTTTTAACTTCAACGTAAAATGCAACTACGATTGATTGACACAATAGTTTTTTTCATATCAATATTGCAAAATTACGAACATATATACTCAACATTTGAGAAAATAAATGGAGATACAATTCTAGTAAAAGTCTAATAATGGATAACAAATAATCAAGGGACCATTCTTTATTTATCAGAGGGGAGGGGTGTAGTGTAATAGGTTCCCTGTGGTTTCACAATAGTCTAATAATGGATAACAAATAATCAAGGGACCATTCTTTATTTATCAGAGGGGAGGGGTGTAGTGTAATGGGTTCCCTGTGGTTTCACAATAGTCTAATAATGGATAACAAATAATCGAGCGACCATTCTTTATTTATCAGAGCAAAGGGGTGTAGTGTAATGGGTTCCCTGTGGTTTCACAATAGTCTAATAATGGATAACAAATAATCGAGCGACCATTCTTTATTTATCAGAGGGGAGGGGTGTAGTGTAATGGGATTCCTGTGGTTTCACAATAGTCTAATAATGGATAACAAATAATCAAGGGAACATTCTTTATTTATCAGAGGGGAGGGGTGTAGTGTAATGGGTTCCCTATGGCTTCACAATAGTCTAATAATGGATAACAAATAATCAAGGGACCATTCTTTATTTATCGGAGGGGAGGGGTGTAGTGTAATGGGTTCCCTGTGGTTTCACAATAGTCTAATAATGGATAACAAATAATCAAGGGACCATTCTTTATTTATCGGTGGGGAAAAGTATTGGTGAGAAAATAAAAAATAAAACTTTTTCCTCCAACCCCCCACTTTATCCCCCACATTAATATGCCAATTTGTTTTCAACATCCCTTTTTATTTTCAACATTTAAAAGGCTGTCGTATATATAACTCAAAAATTATTTCACTAAACTTCCAAGAACCCCTATTTTCTCACCCATAACCCATTTTCAATAAATATTGAAAGGCCTCTAACAGTGATACATGTGGATCTCTAGAAAGTGTAAAGTTTGCGATCAAAAAATTTTGCCCGGCTATCCAGGTATAGGTGTGGTAATGTCAGCATTGTGAATTAACAAAAATCATAAGCGTAATACGAAAAGAATATTTTTTATTAGTATAAACCTACTAATGGTCTATTGCAAATCTCGTGCTCTGATTGGTTGAGCTACTAGTGGTCTATTAGTGATAGACCACTAGTAGTGGTTTTGATAACCAAAACAACCCAGAAATATATTATTTCAAAAAAAATTTAAAGCGTTGTTTGTATTCATTTATTTGACCTATTAGTAGGTTTATACTAAAACAATAAAGACCACGCTCTCGTGGTCTAGCTCATGGGCAATCATACCGATCGTTTATCCTGTTGTAGGGGGAGGGGGCAGTAAATTTCCAGGGGGGAGTGGTACAAATTTCAAGATCATTTGAAATTGGGGGGTACATGTTTCGTAATATTAAATTATGGTGGTACAGTTTTAGGTCTTTCATGCAAAACAAGTGACATTTAATTTCAGCTACTGAGCATAATATTTTCTAAATTATGATGAAGAAGGGGATACATTTTCATTTGAAAGATATCTTAGGGGGTACACATTTTACTAAATTTTTATAAGATATTTTATTCTTACCTTTTCTTCCTGTGTTTTAGGAGTTAAATTGTTGTGTTTTCATTTTCAGAATATACAGAAAAACTGAAGTCATCCATTAAACAGCAAACTGATTTTCTGT
The DNA here is from genome assembly GCF_009602425.1 of Actinia tenebrosa. The sequence goes on from NW_022258285.1 coordinate 36,417, forward strand.
TGTCAGAGGAAGAGGATAAGAAAATTAGAACCGATGACATCTTTACGAGTGTGACTATCCAACGCGGTCCAAAACACTTCGAGGAACCCAAAGAAAAGAGATTTGGCAGGAGGTAATTGGATGAAATTCAAGCGAGTAGTACAAAATTCACGAACTGTTCAGATATGTTTCTTTGCCCAGAAAATGATGATCAGAAATCTACAGCTTCTTGTACGAACAATCCTAAATCTATCATTTTGACGGGCAAAGCAGGAATTGGAAAATATCTTTTTTGTCATAAGATGGTACGGGATTGGTCGCATAACCGATTGTTTGAGGAAGGTCAAGAAAATGCCAAAGTACCTGATTTTCGGTTTGTATTCCTGTTGAAATTCCGTCAACTTGTTCTTCCAGAAGAAAAGAGTCTTAACTTACATGACATCTTAAATCGGTCCTCCCTACTGAACGAACACTCGGTGATAGACGAGCCATTACTGCAATACATGATTGAAAATCCTGAGAAACTGCTCATCATTCTTGACGGATATAATGAGTATAATACGCATCGAGAGAAAATCACCGGCGACTTTGAGACAAGATACCCAAACGACCCACATGAAAAAATACCTGTTCCTGCTCTGATTGCCAAAATCATGAAAGGAAAGATGTTAAACGGTGCAGTAATCCTGATATCCTCGAGGCCTGGCGAAGCCGAGGAGTTAAATGAAATTGTCTTCGATGTGAGATGTGACATTCAAGTATTTTCTTGACTTCAAGTGCTAGAATACATCGAAAGATATTTCAAAGCGAACGAAAGCATGAAGAAAAAAGTACTTGATCACATCAAAACGAATGAAATTTTTTTAAGTTTTGGTCACATTCCTGTGATGTGTTTTCTAATGTGCTACTGCATGAAATGGTACATGACGGAATCAAAAACCACTGACAATCTTCCCGTCACAAGAACAGAACTTTATCCACCAAGTAATCATATTATTTATCAAGAAACATTCCTCTTCTAAATATGAAGAAATGGAAGAAACTAAAGTACAAGAAATATTACATAAACTAGCTGAACTAGCGGTGAATTTAATGATGGAAGATAAATATATTTTCGACGAAAAGTATATGAAAAAATTCAATCTTAACGATGAAGAAATAACAAACCTGAAAGCGAGTGGATTACTTGACTGTTGTCCTGGAGTTAAAAAATCTCCATTCGAGGAACCACCACTTGAATTTACGTTTACCCACTTAACGATTCAATAATTTCTCTGTGCTTTTTTGTTTGTAGAGAAAAAAACAAATCCCAGAGAAAGAGAAAACGAGCGATGTGACATTCATGTTCATGGCGGGAATGTTTTCAAGAGAAAAAGATGAAAAAATGATGGAAAAGTTGATAGAAAATATCAAACCAGGGGATGAATACGATRASAGGAATAAACTGCTAACTTTATCCTGTCTGTACGAGTACAAAGACGATGGATTTTCTACCAGAGTAATAAATAACCTTAAACACATATACTGTGATAGGGATGGGAGGATTGAATTTAGAAGAATAACTGATATCGATTGTTTGTACATAAGTTATTTATTAGATATACTAGTGAATTTGATCAACACAGAACAAACTAAACATTCAAAAACACAGTCATTCATCGTTAATACATTGTTCATTGGTGGGTTGTCATCTTTATCAGCATCAGGGATCAGAATGTTGTGTAATTCTCTTGTTAGTGTTTCTACTGTTGCTGGTTGTTTGTGAATTAGACGATGAATGTGTCAAAATAATATGTGACATGTTGCCTCGTACTAATATAACCCTCCTAGAACTAGATGGTAATTATATAACAGATGTTGGTGTTAAAATAATATGTGACATGTTGCCTCGTACTAAGATAACAGACCTATGCCTAGCTGCTAATAATATAACAGATGTTGGTGATAGAATAATATGTGACATGTTGCCTCGTACTAAAATAACGACCCTAGCACTAGGTGGTAATTATATAACAGATGTTGGTGCTCAGTGTTTGTGTTCAGTATTAATACGTGATGATTGTCGTCTAGAAGTGTTAGACTTACAGTCTAATGACATAACAAGTGAATGTAAACTGTCTTTAAGACAACAACAGATCCCTGGTGTTAAGTTGCTTATTTAGATCAACTAGACGCTCCGAGGAGCGATTACTCGGGCTCAGCGAGCAGATGACGGTCCAGCAAAGTCTAGAAAACTTGCGCTTGGGCATGAGCAATGCTAACCTGAGACTGTATGACTCATGTTAAATGCGTGCGAACGTTGTTAAGCGAGAAACCGATGGAGACGTTTATGCTATGTTTATCGCTTGTCGTCATGTCACCAAGAATCAATTTTCTTAGCCTGCGTTGCCGGCGGTCTACGGTTTTTTGTTTAGACCGCCGGCAACGTGGGCTACAATTTTCTCGATAGGCGAATTGCAACGTTCGACTGGACATTTTTTCTACCAACCGGGGTAGCGAAGTCAACATTCTTGGAAAGCTTCGTATATAAAAATTGCAGCAAGTTGCTCTAAACCTCGAGGATGTACGAATTTGCAACGACATTAGTATCTGTAACTTTAAATTAATACTACATGTATATCAAACTTTACTAAGGGTTACATTTGATATTTATATGCAGATGTCTGCAGGCTGCTTACACGTGCCTCGAACCGCCCTCGAACCGAACTCGTGGATACTAGTTGCGCTTTTCAGAGTTTGGGCTCCCTGTGCCCTTCTTATGCTTGTTGACATTCGAAGGATTCAAAGTATTTCGCTCGATTTCACGTTTTAAATACTCAATTTAGCTGGTAATATGAGTAAACGTCCTTTCATTTTCCTTTTAACACCTACTTTGTTTAGTTCTTAGTTATTTTGTTGAGTTTCGAAGCGAATTCTGTGATAACTTAATTGTCTGAACTTCAATCACGAAAGACGGCTTCGACTTCGATGGTGTCAACTGAGTCAAGTATAGAGTAAAATTGGAAGAAGACCTATTTGCTAACGCTTTCTCTGTTTTCAATTTAAGAGTCGGGCTGAATGCTTTATTTCAGGAATCATTCGACCTACGAGCTCAAAACTGATTTTACGAGATAATCGGCCGTTATGATACAATCGGTACGATCAACATAAAGCGTTGCGTTATGCGTGTTACGTTGGTTTACGTTACTACTTATCTTGACCTTCAAGGGTCACGGCGCTATGAAACTATTTATTTACACTGTGAACTAAGCGAATATTTTATAGAAATTCGTTTAGAAATGCTATTTAATTTGTTATCATTCAAGAGTCTGTAAATTTTATTTGGAGCAAATTCGGGTTAGTTGTCTCGAGCGACATCTATTGTGTAGATTTGTATCTTCGCAGATTTCAACATACAAGAACATTACTTCGGCTGTTTGTGATGTCCGGCGATCAATCTACTTTTAAATTCAGAACGGCTTGTTTGGATGACAAAACTGACGTTTGTCACTTCGTTCATATTTTGTGCTCATACATTTCTCATTTGGTATCTCACATTGTATCTCGTAAGAATCTCGTTTGAACTCATTTGATTGCACTATGAGTTCGCGGAACGACCCTTTCCGAAAACGCTCGACATCCTTTTCAGTAGGTCTACCGCGACGGCGTGTGGATCTGTATGTGACTTGAGCGTATTAACATAAATCGCCATAATTCTTTCTTCTCCCTTAGCCATAACACTTCGAGAATACGTATAACTAAGCTGAAACGACATGTGATCGAAAAACTCTGAGCCTTCGCTCCACTAAGCGGTAGCGCCTGCGCATTATTGACCAATTGCAGATTTGACGTACAAACACGAACAGCATTTTATGACTCGGGTCGAGCCCGAGTAATGCAACTTATATATGTCCAAAGTAGAGTGCTCACACTAAATCCGTGAAACAAATATTAATTTTTAGCACTAAATAGTGATAATTAAACAATAGAAAACAAAGGATTCTGTATGAAATAGTACTAATTAGTACTATTTAATGTTCACGGTTTTAGTGCGTGCACTCTACTGAATGAACTCATTAGAGTGATTTTCATATGACCGTGAAAGAAAATAGACCATTTAGTTTGTAACAGACCTTTTATGTATAGGACATTTGTCTCATGTCTGGTTTTGACCCACTTAAGTCATCTATTGTTATGCATACACGCGCCGCAGTAGAACGATTTTACTGAATCCCCTGAACATTCATGCACAGAAAGTGAAAAGACAAACAAGCACGAAAGAAAACTATGGAATTAGTGTCTTCTGAAGGTTTATTTTCCCAAACGACGAAAAATACCAATAATAAAAATATTATGGTTTTCTTGTGCACTTTCACGATTTTGTTGTTTAGCTGTTCGTAGTTATTGCATTCTAATACATGTCATGATCAATTGAATTGCTAAGGTTTCTCAGTTTAAAGTTCCAAGGGATCAAGGCAGCTCCCGTTTGTGGATAAACGCTCCAGTTAGCAAATTATATCATGGATAATAAAATTATCATCGATGATAGTGTGCACGCACTAAACCCGTGAACAATAAATAGTGCTAATTAGTACTATTTCATACCGAATCTTTTGTTTTCTTTTGTTTAATCATAGTTTTATATTGTTTAAAGTTAGTATTTGTTTCACGGGTTTAGTGCGTGAACTCTAATGTTTGAAATAAATAGTGAGCAAAAATATGAACACTTAAAATGACATTACGCCAGGCAAACAAAGAGAACAGAAAAACTTTATTGTGAACAATAAAACGTCAATATACAGTCAATTCAAAAAACGTTGTCGTCGACCGGCTCAAGCCTACGCGACTGGATCGAAAGGAATATGGGTAAAAATCACTGAAGCGGTAAAATATTCGTTCTGAATAAATTGTTGCCGCTAGTAGTAAAGATAATAATAGCGAGAAACAATCCATCAAATGCATGTCTTTGGGTTTAGGGAAAGAAAAACAAAGTAGTTATGATTCAGTTCACAATTTCGAAAATATGAAGGCATTAAAAAAACGTCTCCTCCAACACTTCCCGCTCGCCTACTAAGGTTCGTGCTGTAAACCAGGCATAACTAGTCAGATAAAATTACGGAGTCAACTCGGCTTCAATGATTGCTACCCAGAGCTCCTTTCGGTCCTGTCGCGTAGGCTTGAGTTGGTCGACGACAACTTTTTTTGAATTGACTGTATAGTATCATCCAACTCGCTAATCAGAGTCAGAGATCGACAACCCTTGCCACTTTGAAACGGCTTTTTCATGTGCCTTTGCCGCCTTGGTTACAGCCTCCGTCATTGTAGGCATCATTGCCATAAGCTCATCTAGTTTATCTTTCTTCTTTTTCTTCTTTTCCTTCTTCTCTGTTCCCTTTCCAGCTGTAAGAATAGRGACAAGAATACACCACGTTTAAATGAATAACACCGCGTGCGATGAATGCGGGTTGAGTCGTTGTATTGGGGCTACAAATCAAATATTGGATATGCTCGATCGTAAAAAGCTTCAAAACTCTACTCAGGAAATCTACTCAGCATATAGAAAATGACTTCGGGAGAATGTTAACCCATAGGAAATACAAACATAAAAATTACAAAATGGCTGTTAAATTGTGCGTTTGATGATGAGTCAGTTATATCGCCTTAACTAATTTTAAGTGCAAAAAAGGGATATCGATAGGAGTCCTACTTCGATACCCTAAAAGATACCAGGAAACGCCGAAAAACTCCAGTTTGTACACCCGAAAAGATACCCGACGAGTGTTACGTGCCAACTAGCCAACTAACCCCGAAGTTTCAACTTGTCAACTATGGTATGGATCCAAAATTTATAATTCAGCCTTAAATTCTTTCACTCAGCCTTAGATGGTATAGGCAAGAATATATGAAAAATAACTTTAGGTCTGACCCACAACCCCAACCCGAAAATTACTCAAAAGAGCCGTACTCCCTYGTGCTTATTCTGAAGCCTTACGTAAGAACATAATATCGATGACGGCAATGAAACTGATGGATAGCATCTCACCTTCTTCCTCCTCTGCAATCAATTCATCCTCTTCAAATTCACTAAGAAATCTYGARCGTTCCGTTTTGGTTGTGGTCTCCGTGTACTTTCTGGCATCAGAGGCTTTACTTTTTTCATCTTCCCCAACAAGATAAAGGCCGTCCMTTCCATAGTCTTCTTTTCTTTTCGAGGTACACTTYGCATCGTTTTTGATGTCCATCGGCGAAGATTCTTCACTACAACTACTCTCGTATACATCCTCCGGGTCTTTTACTGATGGTTTGTCGTTGCTAAAAAATTAAGGAAAAACCAAGTTCATTAGCTACATTAATACTAAAAGTAATAAGAATTTATAGTCAGAATGAT
>NW_022258286.1:20761-34007 GCF_009602425.1 Actinia tenebrosa
TGTCGAAATACGATCGGATGGTACGATTGTGCATGCGTTACTGGCTTTCGTTTAGATTCGGACAACGTAACCTGTGTTGGTAAGTATTACATATATACTTAATTGCAAGTACAACATGATGGTGGCCGAGAATGTACAATATAATAATATCAAAAGAATTTAAATATCAGTGAATCAAATTATTAATTAGAATGATTCCACGAAGCAGATGGAACGTTGCATGCATTTTGTAATCGACATTTCTTTGGTTTCTGCACAAGCCAGTAGCCTTTTTCACGCTGCAGTMATGTWGGTTTGAACGATAAATGCTACCAYGCATAGCCTYGCATTCAAGTKCTTGAGAAWAWRTTTTTGCAGGTTAAACAAAKTTTTTGATTCGCATGCGAATAAAYATGGCCGCCTTGTAATAAAGGTCCAYTGCCATAGTTTTGATTTTTCGAAAGTAACTTTTAAAAAGGTGGCAATACTTTCAGAACAAATGCAAATGAAAATTTCGTAAACACTTTGGTAATGAAAACAACCTCTGGGCTATACAAAGTCAGGGAACGACTTGCTCGTATCAGAAGTGACGGAATGTTTTTGATCTTTTTTGCAGAAAGCCCTAGTAATAGACAACGTAAAAAATATATCAGGGATGATATTCCATAATTTCTGATATGCGTTTGATATACTTGTGTATATTTGAAGCGGCCATAATTTTTGCAAGTGACCATATACATCTTCATTTTGTGGTGGCCATCTTTTAGTCTTGAATCCGAATTTGTTATCTAAAGTGTCGGTTCGTTGATTGTTTTCATCAGTCTTTTTGTCGTAGAAGAAGGCTTTTCATCTTATTCGTTTGATAACGCTTTCTATTTTTACGATTAGATTTTTGATTGGAAGTCCTTACGACAACATCTCCGAAAGGTGTAATCTCTGCCTAACAAGAAAAGCTTTACATTATAATTAAAGCCGACGAATCTACCCTCCTCTCAACTAGTCGTATTTTATTCCTACGAACATATGTATTTAATAATCCACGTGTTTGTACCTTACATAAAGTACCATACGACTGAAGCCTCTGTAATCAAGTCTGAATTTTAAGATATCAAACATGGCCTGATGATGCTGTAGTCTGGGTCGTGTTTGCGATCTGTTGGTCTAGTAAATATCAAAATGGATGTAACAAGATACTCAAAAAAAAATCATTTTAATTGTATATTCTGACTTAAAAGTATGAGTGTTTATTTCATAGATATTGATGAATGCATGGAATGGACATTCAACTGCTCGGCCACAATGAGATGTCAAAATACGATTGGTTCTTACAAATGCCAATGTGAAGAAGGACTGTACTGGATTGACAACAGATGTCGTGGTAAAAATCCATTCACTTTTATCGTAATTTGTTATTATCATATTTGGGCCAATCGGTTATACAGTCTATTACAGGATTAGTTTTGAATTTTGCTTCCCTTTCCAAATTAACAACTACATAAGGGATCGATCACTTACTAATTATACAACACCTCTCTGGTTCTGGAATACAGGTATTATTTAAAAAGCATCATCGTTTTACTTGTCACTCATAACTCATAAGGTTCTTGCGAATTTGTTCTCAAAAAAAGTTCAGCGTCCTGTATTAAAATTTGCCACAAAAAAACTCAAACTTCTCAAGTTACGTCATAGTCATTAACATATTGGAAATATAAACCTTCATAACTTAAATACATGACACTCGAATGAAAGAATATTTTCGTAGTTAACTATTTACTAGCTACCAAACAATCTATTTCGAAGGTATTGTATAAAGGCATATAAATAAGCACTAACGATGATTAAACTACCGACGATTCACATATATGTATTTCATTGATTGTATATAATTGCATGTATTTCTATTTTCTTTAAATTGCAGAACCAGACAAAGGAGTAGCGCTGCCTCCTCCTCCACCTCCACCAAAACCAAGACATCCTTCAAGTGAAGACGTCCAAAACAGTGTCATTGTTACCATCCTAAACACTAACATTTCWGAAGTAAATACAAGATGCTTTTAATTGAAACTTAACTTTAAGTATAATTAATTAAAAAGACTGTTTAAATTTTTTTTCTTTCTAATTTCATGCAAAAGGGGTTTTATTAACTTTAACAACTAGATAATTAAAGCTAATTGAGACCCTTGTAAAGACCAGCCTATCAAATCCTTTAGTGATCAAGTCTTCTGTTCCTCCTCCTCCTCCTCCTCCTCCTTCTTCTTCTTCTCCTCTTTCTTCAGAATAAAGAAGATATATACAATTGGTAAACAAGAGTAGATAATACAATATTTGTGCAAAAATTATTTCTTTTTTTTTTTCCACAGTGGAATGTGATATTTGACTTGGATTTTAAAAAGGCCGTGGCTATAGAAGTTACCAAAGGATGCGCAGAGTACTACAAATGCATCCCTGYGAAAAGACGACAAAGGTTTGTTAATAACTGCACAATAAAAATTAAATTACCATCACTTATCCTCGTTCTTCTCGTCCTGGAGAACCAATGAATAAAAGCAAAATACAAAACAACAAACAGTTTAAGACGACCATGAACTGCAAAATCTACATATTAGAAAAACCAGAAGTAAATAATACAAGCACAGCGTCTGTAAAAAGACGAGACCGATCAGGTTTTTACTTGAAAATATTGCACTATTTTTTGAAGCCCAAATCCACAAAATATTTCATTAAGTTTTAACGTTCCTCCTCATGAGCTATTCAAAAAACAGTGGTCATCGTTTGCAACTTTTTGGAGCCAGATAAGTGTTGATTCAAACAAATTTGCCATTTGATTGAAGCACCTTTCATCATCATCACAAACATATCCACTATTTTGTTTTCCAGACGTTYAAATGGATACATCACCTTTACTAGTGATCAAGTACATCTTTTGCCAGGTTTTCCGATACAGGTGTACAACTCTTCCATGTCTGATCACATGATTGCTGACGTAGCATTCTACGTCAARTTCCCACCAGGAGTCGCCATTGGAGTTACTGACACAGTTGACAAGAGTCTTCTCATTGATATAGTTAACGGATCTCTCACTCGCATTGGCAGAGCCACCAATAAAATATTGCTCTCAGTTAAGGCGTATGTTGACGACGATATTAGTAGAACCACTCGTGCTTCTACCACAGAAAAACCGACAGAAAATATTGACAAGGTACCTGGTGCGCTTATTGGCGGATCAGTAGCTGGTGCTGCAATTGTTATCATCGTCGTTGTCATAATAGTAGTGTTACTCAAAAGGTCAGTTTTTAATTTTTTACACGTGCTTCATAGACCGTTCTTGAATTAAGAGGCAATTTTCATTTTTCTCTACTTTCACATCCCCATAATACTTTGCGTCTTTGGGGGGTAACCAGAGGGTAAAAACCCACTTATTTTGCTCAAGGCTGATCAGACAATGTTGACAATACCTTGTTTGGTATCCAAAAATAAAATGAAGAAGTGAAAAACTGAAAAAGGTAGAAGCTTGAAGACGTTTAAGGTAAATTTTAAACATTTTTTCGTAAGTCAATACATTTTCTGTAAGACCAAAATTCTTGATGATCTGTACACGCAAAAATAACTTGGAATAAACTGATAATCAGTATTATACAGAAAAAAGCAGGTATAAATTCAGTTAAGAAACCTTTCAATTTGGAAAAGTTTTTTGATTGGTTACCCCCCAAAGACGCAAGGCATTATGGGGATGAGAAAGTAGAGAATAGCGTCATTTACTTCAACTACCAGAATCGCGTGCACAGTTTGTCAGTTGATTACCATCAATTGTTTCATGGTAGTCGTAGTAAAATGACAACATCATGCAAACTGCCTTTGCGCTAAAACAACCACGATCACTATTTTATGTCGAATTCCATACGCTTTGGAACCCAACCACTTTATGGCCCCTTCCACACGTATGCGCAAATATTTGTATCCGCAATTATTTTTTACGGATAGCGGTTGCGTCCACACGTGCCCGCAAATTTTTGGGTCCGTATCCGCAAATTTTACGAAAACGGATACGTGTGGACGGTGAAAACGATTCGAATACGCTGCGTGTGGACGCAAACATTTTCGTACCCGCAAAAAATAATTTGCGGATACAAAAATTTTCGGATACGTGTGGACGGGGCCTAAGCAGTTTTTTTTTTTCATGGTCATGGAGGCAATTCAGGAATGTGAATAAGAAGGAAACTTACACATCTTGAAAAAAGTTGTAGTGCATGAAGTTTGGGACGTCAATTACACTATTTATTTTTTACTGCCGTGCTTAGCCGTCTTGTTCACTTGCTGTATTCAACACACCAACGCTGTCCCAACTAGAAAACGTTAGTCATTTTCTATTGGAATGGTTGGCGTTGTCACTTGATCAGTCATTCATCTCTAACTTTTATCAAAACCACAGGAAGTCCAACTAATGTTAAAAATCCTACCCGAGGTAGCCAAACCAACGCCTTGAGATGCTATGTCTGTATTCGATATTTGTGCGCTCATTTTTGAAAGTCTTTTTGTATTGCAGAAGGAACACCTCCAAGAGGCAAGAGCMACCAGCGATTGAAATGACGCCTGCATCTTTCACAAATCATGGAATGCAGCTGGAAGGTCGTCCCCAAACTGATCTGGTTAATATTTGAACTTTTTCAACCGCGTGCGTGAATACATTAAAAAGTCTCTTCGGTGTCAATAGTGATTTGTATATGTGATCTTAATAAGCATGCAATTTTTTTTCTTTCTTTTCCTCCAAATAAAGTAGATCATTGTAAAGTCCTGGCTAAACGAGGAAACATGGTTTCCGCGCGCATGTTTCCCTGATGTTTCCCAGTTTAGCTCCATGCAAAACATTGCGGCGTGCAACACATTTTGCTTCCAAGACGCAAAAATGTGCGGCAGAAACACTTCATGCTTCCAAGAAGCATGGAAACAACGTTTCCCAATGTTTCCTCGCTTAGCCACAAAATTCAACATTCTAAAAAGTCGTTACTTAGCAACGCTCAATCTTGAAAGTGCGCATGCCCTAACCGATGTTGAGTTAACTTGTTTCCCGGTGTTTCTTGACAGTTTTGCCACCTTTGGAAACAAATAAGGAAACATGTTTCTGGCCTAAATCATTAGAGAAGCTATTTGAAACATAAGAATGTTTAACTCTTCCCGCTCTCATGCAAATTTCGAAAAGTTGTTTTAAAAACATGCATAGATATTGAAAGAAACACTCTTATTAATGCTTGAAGAAAAAGCGTAATAGTGCAATACAGCTGTGAATGAGAACGTTTTGCTTTCAATAGTCAACAGTAGTCAATATCTTATGCTCTTGGAAATAAAATCAATGGGTTTTTAGAATATATCAAGCATTTCCACTAAATCTTTTCACAATTTTCTTTCAGTGTTTTGGCTTATTTATCTAATTTTTTTCTAAGACGCGCTGAAATAAAAGTGCCACCTAAGGTAGAGCAGACACCATATATATTTTAACAATTTATAATGTTAAAATGTTGCACTGAAAAATAATAAAACAGATTATACTGTCATCGAAGGTATAACATGTACCAAATTAGTCTTTGATTACTTGCATGCGAATAATCCTTCGCAGAATGACCCTTTAGACGGTAAAGTTTAAAACTTTTTCTTTTATTCTCTCTTCATATCTCCTCTCCTCAGGGGCGGATACAGGATTTAAAGGGGGGGGGGGGGGGGGGGGGGGAGTGTGGTGGATAATATTTGCAGTACAAAAGAAAAAAATGATCAAATTATAACATACAGTGTACTGCATACTTGTGAATGCAGGTAATTTTGCAATCATATTCCTTCTTCTATTTCCCTACAAATATTCACTTTTACTCAGAAAAGGGGGTGGAAATCCACACAATCCACCCCCCTGTATCCGCCCCAGCTCCTCTACATCTTATTTTGATCCCCTCCACTCCTCCTTTCTTATATCCTTTCCTTCTCACCTTTTCTTTGTATTCCTAACCTTTTACATTCCACCCTTTCCCTTCTCTTCGTGTACGCAATGAATACTTTGTGTTTGCTTTAAAAACTCTCTTTCATTCATACCCGTAGCCGTGTACGCAAGATGAGGGGCACTACCTCAGTGTTTCTTGTCTATACCTGATTGTAAGATCAGCATCATTTCCTGAATACACTTGTCGGAACGTCAACGATGAGTGGTTAGCCCAAAACTGAAGAGCATTTCTAAAGTCGTTATCTTGCTATGTCTTACTCAAGTCAGCGCCATGCTCGACGTAATACGTCAATGCACTCTTCCTACATTTTCCATATGTGACGTAACGACCTATCGTGAACATCTGGCAAACCACATCTCGGCGTTTTCATTAATTTTACCGTTGCCTGGTCTAGTTCACCGGTGACTGTGAGTTTCAGCATTAAATTCCTGGAATTTCTTGATGCCAGATGATAAGCTCTGATTTCCAGATCTGAATTTGGAAATGTAGTTGTACTTGTTGAAGAAATTCTAGAGGAAAATATAATATTTAACTTGAATACGATTTATGCTTATACCTGAGAGAGATGAGAAAAATCTAACTAATTTGATTTACTTTCCATTGAAAAGCTACTCAGAAAAAAGGCAAACGGCACTGTTGAAAAACGCTTCTCTTTCCTAAAGAAACCAAGTTTTTTTGATTTGCATAATATTTTTTTGAGAAACGATGGCAAAAATAGACTCTTATAATAACTTACAAATTTCTCACACGCTGATTGGTTATTTTTATCATCAATAAGAGGACAGACAGATAAAGCCGATGTCAACGTACGAGCGCGGGCTCTTTCTTTTGAATGTTTTGATCAATAAAAACAAGAAATTTTTATCACAAAATTGTTAGTACGCTTGTTGTTATTAAGGAGACTCGAAACGGTTTTTCTTGAGCGCGCGTTCTAGGTCCGATGACGTAGAACTTGCAAAAGGAAAATTTTCGTACTCATAAATTTTAATGTTCAAACTGAAAAAACTCAAAAATTCTGCGGTGAAAATTCTCCAAATTTTAATTTGCATAGGGATTTAGCTTATGTTTTCAAAAACTTAAGGAAAATTTTAAAAACTTCTGTAAAAGGGAACTATTCCTACCAAATTTTATTGATTTTTTTCAAATTGCCTTTTANAAAAAAAAAAAAAAAAAAGAATAAAATAAAAAAACAAACGAAACATGCAAAAGCTATTGGATTACCTTTTGTCTCTGAAAGCTATTTGCTTTTCTAACCTCAATTACTACCTCGAAAGATAATAAGTGTTAGAAACTTATGATCAGGAACTCTTAGTTTTTAAAATTTTGAGTTCCTTTCGGCTTGTGACAAATGAGAATTTATTCCAAAACKTTAAAATTAAKTGGTAATCAGGTCCGTAGTTTGTCATGTACACAATCTTCAATTAGTGATCTTCGGCTAACTTTTATATAAAACTATACAACTTTTTTTTCGAACTTAATTACATTTTATCAATCACTAGCGGCCGCCTTGTATATTGACAGATCATTGCTTTCACGTCAGTACTATACTGACTCATTTAATAACTGCAGATGTTTTATTTATTACATTTATAAGTAACTTAGACTATAAACTGAAAGTAGAAAGAACTTTAGAAGGAGAACGCTTGAACAAGGTCTCATTCGTCTTATTCTCTTCTAAACTTTACTACAAATTAAGTTTTCCAAAGAAATATTGTTCCATGGATGATTGTCAGGAAAAGCACAACAAGATAGATCAGTTTGATCCTGATTTCATCATTCCTTTAATCGTCCTTCACTCACTAAGCTCCATCTGTGCCACTCTTCTCAACGCTCTTGTTATTCTGACAATATGGAAGACACCTTCTCTTCGTACGCCATCAAGGATTTTCCTCTGCTGTCTCGCTGTTAGYGACTTTTTCATGGGATTCATAGCACAGCCTCTCTTCGTTGTGTACTGTATTGCTGCACTAAGAAAGTGGACTGATATCTTYTGTGCGATTTGGGTTGTTAATCTGCGAGTYGCTTACTGCCTTGGTGGGTTATCACTTGGCWCTCTAACATTYATCAGTATAGATCGATGCCTAGCCATTAAGACTAAGATGTCATATAAGTCTCTGGTCACGTTAAAACGTGTATTATGGTTAGTGATTTGTGGCTGGGTTTTATGTATTGTGAGTATCTCTCTTGCCATACAGTACTTCCCTTTTCGGACATGTCTTCTCGTTGGGTCTGTTTTTATCGTAGTCGGGTTGCTCATAATAACAGTGTCGTATTCTTTGTCGTTCCATGCTTTAAAAAAGCTGTCTCTCAAAGTGTCGTGTCCTCCAAGTTCTTCTACTTCGAAGAATAAATTAGCGTTAATGAACCAATCAGCATCGTTGAACCCWCTTGCATCGATACATCAATCAACGTCAAGRAAAAAATCTGCATCAGTCAKTGAATCMGCATCCACAGATCAATCACAACAGGAGAATAAGCCACCTACACYCAACCAATCAYATTTAGTCATCCAATCGGCATCAATRAATRAASCRCCTTCAAATGACACACCACCGTCATTGGACCAATCACCATCGGGTTTTCAAGATAACCCAYCAGCATCGAMTRCGCAACMGACCCAATCCACATCATCACGTCTCCCAGCGTCAACGGATTTCAACGCTTTCAAGTACAAGAGATCTCTCATAACTATGCTGATGATATTAGCCCTGACAATTCTCTCATACTTGCCTCTGATTTGCCATACTTTTATAAATGCTTTGATTACTTTAAACAACGCTATCGTGTTTTCTCAATTCAGTCAATTTATCGTTGCGCTTAATTCAACCCTCAACCCCTTGCTGTACCTGTGGCGAATGAARGACTTGAGAAGAGCAACAAATACTACACTTCGACCGATAATATCTAAGGTTCAATGGTGACCAACAGGGCTCTTTGGCGTTMAGATGTTGTTGATGGCGTGTAYCCCASGAGTGGYSYACGGGCTTAGGAGGAGGAAYGGTGACCAACTTTCATTSTCTTCCTTTCTGAAAATAAAAGTAAATCAAAATTAGAGAGTTTGCCAGAAAAGATGGCAACCGGCTCAATTTTCAAAACAACAACTCCTACCAGTAACATATTATTAAGGTTGCATGCGACGTACTTGTAACCTTCAAAACCCTAAAATAACACAAAGTGGAGATGGTAACTATTTTTTCCAAGCAAGGTTAAAAAGTTCACCTCCGGTGGGACTCGAACCCACAGCCTTTGAATTAGAAGTCCAACGCGCTAATCCATTGCGCCACGGAGGTGTTTTTAGTACAGTGAAACCCCGCCCTACGGCTACCCGCTTAATACGGCCACACCGTTATTGCAATCAGCTCTTTTTTGGTTCCGACGAAATGCCAATACATTTACTGTAAAATGTACCCGCTCAATACGGCCACCCGTTAATACGGCCAACGGCCACTTTTTTGTGGCCCGACTGACAAATTTCCATACTTTTTAACTCCGTATCACGGCCAGGACAAATCGGTTAGTTTAGATCTTAAGTAAATACTATAAAGTTATTACTGCAAAATATGTGATTCTTTTATTCATTCGTTTTACATTCCGACAGTACAATAATACTTTTTGTAGAATCAACACAACAACTTCAAACGGAGAAACATGTACAGCGCGATGCGCTAAAGTATGTCCGCATTTATTTTATAGCGGTACAGTATTAAAAAAGAGCATTTTTTATAAGTCAGCTTTGAACATGGATACTTGTTTATAATACAAATGCATTATCATTTGTCATATTATCGTCTCATCGCCATTAACAAGCTAACGTGTTTTGTCAATTTACATGAATGGATTAGTTATCCAAATGCACCTCACTTTAATTTCTTGACTTTCTTGGCTTTTTTTAGGTTTACGGCTTTCTTGTTTTGTTGACTTCTTCTTAGAAGTTGAATGAGAGTTATAACTGAGCTCCTATAGCATCAGAAGTTTTAGAAATATTAATTAATACAATATGCAATATGTCACTTAATTAAATTTGTTTAGTAGTTTCGTATTGATTAATAAAACACATGTTTTTGACATATTTTTGACAGCCCTCTTAATACGGCCACCTCGCTATTGCGGCCACTTTGGAATGTCCCTTCGGTGGCCGGATTAACGGGGTTCCACTGTAATATGTAAACCTGCTTAAAGATATCGAATAAATGAATTCATGACTTACTTAACGGACTACCTCGACGATATGGCAGCCATCTTGCCAGGGGACAGTACAAAGATAACGGTAAATATATAGAGCTTCGCATGTCGCTTTAATGGGTTTAGCACAGAGAAAGTAAAATATTATTGTCTCTTTTTAATAATTTTACGCCAAAACCTGCCAAAAACCTGTCGAAAATTGTCAAAAAATCAGACACAATCTTCTTAGTTTTCTTTATTAATGAACCAAGCCAAGTCTAACATATATATATTATATATGACAGATCAGTAAATAGATAGATGCTTTATTACAAATCTACTTATGTAGCCAAAGGCTGAATTGCGTAAATACAATTAAGATTACCACTAATATATATGATTCCAACTATACTAATACTTACTTAATTAAAAAATATATAATAGCTACACTTAACTGTTGTTATATCTGTTGGTTTTCAAAGCGGGAACAACTTTGCTGCCGTAGAGTAACACTAAATTAATTTGTATTGAATGGGAATAAATCGGTGCAAGTCATCGGTGCAAGTCATTGGTGCAAGTAATCGGTGCAAGTTACTTAAGACAGTTTAGTCAGTCAAAAAAGGTCTTACAGTGGCGTTCCATAGTCTCTAGCACCGAGAGGCTTAAGGTCTTTCTATAGGCCAGTTCATAACCATAAATTAGAATCAAAGCTCTCAGTTTTCTGTATCCTTTTCATGTATTACTTACATGCAGGCGTACAAAAAAACTGAACGGATGCATACAGTGTAGAACTTGGTCGTTTCAGCTGAGTAAGGCCAAGTAGAGTCTTTTTGCTGTTTTCTTTATGATCTCAGACGTGCAAATTCCACTTGAGATAAGATTACACCCAAAMTTTTGACTGATKAAACAKGACTAAAAGATTCAGCKTWGGTATTCATYTTTTTATTACGCTTTYATCATCTAGTTTTACGGCTTTTATATTCCCACTTTTCTTTATTTTYTTCTTTCTCTTCTATTTCTTCGTCGTCCTCTTAGCTTCGAATATGAAGCAAAACAATCATTAGTGATGATGCTTTTCGTTAAATACATTTTTCAACCGTTTCCGTAGTGTAGTGGTTATCACGTGTGCCTAACACGCACAAGGTCCTGGGTTCGATCCCCAGCGGAAACAGTAGGTTTTTGCCTTTTTATTCCGTAATCTGCAATCAATAAAGCCAAAAGAGCATTGGAATTTACTGATGACAAAATAGAAAAATTATAATAATTAGTTTTACATCTTTTAAATTTCCACTTCATTTCTTTTCTTACTCATTTTCTTTTTCTTTTCTTTTCTCTTTTTCTTCTTTTYTTCATTTTGAATACAARTATGTCTATAAACGGTCTCATTATTTTAGTCCCTAATTGTGGTTTTACATGTTCGGTGTTGATGTACAAGACAATCTAAATTGGAACTCACACGTATCAAGTATCGTACGGTGAACAAAGCTAGTCAACGTATCTATCATGTTAGAGCCTGTCGTAAAGCTGGTCTTCCCAGTGATGTCAGCCTTACCACCTACCTTACCACGATTCGTTCGTTGTTAGAATATGCAAGTCCCATCTGGGGTGGTCTACCTAGCTACAGAGATTGAAAGGGTTCAGGAAAGATGTCTGGAAATTGTTGGCCTTCCTAAAGACACTCCAGAAACATTAGCTCACAGAAGAGATACACAAGCCATTAAAGAACTAGAACGTTTAAAAGAAAGTAATAGCTTAACACATCTTTTCTCTGAACAGTCTACACATAACTATAACCTAAGCAATAGGAAAATCTATCTTACTGTCTCATAAACTAACAGACACAAAAACTCTTTTATCCCAAGAACTTTGAAACTACTATCATTATGAGCAGAACTTATACAGAGCATTTGTACATCTTGTAGTTAACTTTTAAATATACACACATATACATATCTTTAGTGTTATAAATTCTTAAGTATACATAAACATAAATTCTACAATATCCATATATTTTTACCACGTGCAGTATTTTTTTCACAATTGTGTTCTCATTAAAGTATTATTATACATCTTTACTTAAGATTTTATAATTTCCCTATGTTTTTGTTGGAACACATATTCCATATATTTATAAGTCGTGCTTTTTCTTTCATTTTCAAAAGTAGTTTTGTTTTTAAGTTTACCTGGTGTTTCAATTGGGTAAAGAACATAATTACAGTAAGGGCACTCGAACCAAGTACACGTTGTGTTTTTTGTCAATTTTGTAAAAAACGTTTAATTGTAAATCCTCCCTTAACTGTGAAGTTAGATGGTCCATTATTAGATCCGAATCCCTGTGTAGCTAGTTTTCGAAAATATAATTTGATTTTCGAGAAGACGGCCTGAGAAGAGGTTTGAGCGTAGTCCCAAAAAAAAGACGCTCAAGAGAGGTGAAAATGGCTCGGAAAACTTTGAACAGAGCATGCGTAAAAAATAAGTAGGAATAGAAATAGGACGGCTCCCTAAAATAGAATGGAATGGTCAGGTTTTCGAACTTGCTACTGATACCATGTAACTCAGTACTACCTGCTACATGGACGGGTTGTCGGCGTCTAAACGATTATCCAGTGAGGAGGGTGGCTTGACACCCAGTAGGAATAGAAATAGGACGGCTCCCTAAAATAGAATGGAATGGTCAGGTTTTCGAACTTGCTACTGATACCATGTAACTCAGTACTACCTGCCACATGGACGGGTCGTCGGCGTCTAAACGATTATCCAGTGAGGAGGGTGGCTTGACACCCAGTAGGAATAGAAATAGGACGGCTCTCTAAATTAGAATGGAATGGTCAGGTTTTCGAACTTGCTACTGATACCATGTAACTCAGTACTACCTGCCACATGGACGGGTCGTCGGCGTCTAAACGGCTATCAAGTGAGGAGGGTGGCTTGACACCCAGTAGGATTAAAAATAAGACCTGTCAAAGGGTGGAGGAGCTCGTAGGAGCCAACAGCCATCAAGCAAGCGTCTTCTCGGATAATGACGTAAAACCGGAGGTCCCGTCTGCTTGCACTTGACCCCCGATAAAGTGGACGTAAAAGATCCTATTGTATTCTTCGTAAGAGTAGGGGATTGTTACCCG
>NW_022258287.1:9552-19894 GCF_009602425.1 Actinia tenebrosa
TACTCTACTCTACTCTACTCTACTCTACTCTACTCTACTCTACTCTACTCTACTCTACTCTACTCTACTCTACTCTACTCTACTCTACTCTACTCTATTCTATATATATTTTTTTTACCGAATTAATTACCGAAGCCGATGACGAATCAGTTAGAACAAAAACAGTATCATTACAAAAATAGTTTTGAATTTACTAGGAATTTTCTTCCTGTCTCATTGAAGGAAAATGAATCTTTTCAGAAAGTTTAAAGGATCAAGACGTATTTTTCTGTATCGACAACTTAATATAGTTTAGAGTTTTTATGATCCCTTCTTTTTGTAATTTCTAATCAATTCTATCCATTCTATCCACCACAAGGAATACGCTTACTCAAGTAAATATTGAAATGTGAAAGGAGGGAGGGTGTGCAATTGTTGCCTCTACCATGGAGGGGGAGGAGGTATTGCTTTGCAAAGCAGTTTCCCAACATTTAAAGAGTACTATGTAAGCTATCGAATGAAGCTGAATAGAATATGCCTTTTGTTGTTACAGTATTTTATGAGAATTACAATTTATCTTTAGTACATTACTACCAAATCTAGAGTACGTGTCAACAAAATGACGTGATAAATTGGGCTTAATTTTCTCAAATATCTCAAGAAATAAGCTTTTGAAACAAATTTTATTACGATATATTTATTATTACTAACAAACTATACATTTTAAACGATGAAATGTTTCCTTATCATATACACTTTAATGATAATAATAATGAAATGATGATGATGATGATGATGATGATGAGAATATCTTTAATTATTTATTCTGTAAAAAAATCCCGATCAGCTCAGTGTACTGATCTGCTATAATAATATTTATAACGATCAGCTAGACATAAGTATAGTGTTAGATTCTACAATTTAAAAATACGGAAGGAAAAACGTACGTATCAATATATACGCTGAAACACGTAAACGATATGGTTGTGTATCCATCGTGACACTGAGAAGAAGTAACGCAAGGCTCTGTTACGTTCGAATGCAAAAAGATCGTATTTGGAATTCTAAAATAAGTAGAATATTATAACTAGTAGGCCGTTCAAGTATTTCATGTTCATGAGATTTAAAACATTTCATAAACAAGTATCTTTTGCATTAATAATAATCTAATCCCTTAGTCGACTTAGAGTCTTCGGTGCCCGATTGCTTGCGATCACGCTGAAATATAACTTCTTTGAACCGAAATTTCATGGCCGTGTTTATATTACATGTCAGCAACACTTCGCTTGTCGGTCTACAATGCTTGATAATATTGTACCACTATATAGATCTTTCTGCAGGACTTTAACATTTATTAAAGAAACTAAGAAATAAAAATAGACTGAAAAACTACATTTCCGGGTTTTCTAAGAATTGAAAATACTGTTTTCCGGTTAGTGAGTTCCAAGAAAAAAATATTTAAGGAGTATATAATTGATTTCCAAGAAACCTCGAGTCATTATGCATATATATTCTCATAGAAATCTTCGCGATTCTTTTCATCCTGTACTGTCCAAGCGATTTTAAGGCCGAAAACAATATTCGTTAGAGTGTTATACGATGGAAAACGTGACGTACGCGGTCAGCGCTCTGAATCTTCTCATTTTGGTGACAAGCAGTTTGTCAGGTATTGTACTGAACGAAGATAAATCGGTTGTTATTAATTACTGGAATCCTTCATGAATCGATTGTTATTATTAGTAGCCTAAACTAAGAAGATTATTGGAATTATTTGACTCATGTGAATCGGTTTCTTTGACTCGGTTGTCATTGATCTAGTCTAATATTGAAGGCCAAAATATTTTCCATGCATCACAAACGGTGTATTCGAAAATTTATTTTCGAGTCGCGTTTGTCGTTATGGGCCGATTTATAACAGTGTTTTTTTCACAATATTGTCCTCCTGTTTTCTTAAAAATCGATGGATTTTCATGACACTTCGATTCTTGTGGCTACTGCCTCGAAGAGGCGAAGCCACTATGCAATCGGTTGTGTGACCGTGAGTAAGAGTGTAACATCACAGGAAGCCCAAAAAGTACTCAAACAATCAATCAGCAGTCAGCCGATTACCGAAGTCTGTCTCGTAGATAATCGCTAAACTTCGGAACCAATCACCCCTCAAATGAAGAAATGTCGGCATTATTCTTTCTTTCCGATTACTGTGGATTTGCGATCGCTACCTCGTGCTTGACGTGCAGCTCGTAATTGGCTTGACGTGCAGCTCGTAATTGGCTAACGTCTTTCCACGAGTTTAGGTAAATAAAGTTTATTTTGCTAAAAACCTAAACAATTTCACTTATCACGGCATTCATATCGCTTTTCTAAGCGATAAAACGAAAGGCTTTTCAAGTGTTATTCAACTTTTAGGTTGCTGTTTACACAGAAAGAAACTGACTATTAATCAGCTAAATCTACCTCGTAGTTGTACTTGGTCGATAGTACGGTGTAGATATTTGTTTAGGACAAAGAAGCCGTGTTTTCATCAAATTCAACCATATTATTTATCACAGCTTTCATTTGGTATTTCTATACGGTAAAGCGAAAGGTTTTGTAGGTGTTATTGAAATTTTAGGCCGATTTTTGGCCAATGGCTGACGTCAGATTAAAAAATGCAGATAAAAAAAATATCAGCCTCTTCGGACGATAATTGAGCCTCTTCGAAGGATAAGTAAGCTTCTTCGGAGGATAATTGAGCCTTTTCGGAGGATAATACAGCCCCATAGTGGGATTGATAGTATCTCCTTAGAATTTAAACCAAATTGTAGTACTTTACACTGTTGTATTTTATACCTTGCCTTTTTTTATGTCATCGGGTTGTGAAATTAACTCTGTCACGCGTATAAACTATCAAGTAAATAAACAAAGCATATTTTCATAACTTATACCTGCTAATCACCAAAACAGAATCACATATGAAGTAGAAGAGACCTCAAGGGAAAATTGTCTGGGAGAACATTGTAGCTTTTTCATCGAGAAAACGAGGAAAACGTTCCTCAAAATATCGCTATTTTTACTTGCATGTGCCAACGACCTATTGTTTCGCTCGAAATCAACCGAAAAATAGGTCATTTCTTGATACTATCATAGTTAACTATGATACGACGTTTTGTTTAGTTGAAAAATTTGCTCGTCCATTCGTGACCTAAAGGAGCCTAATGCTCCTAAAATGATACAAACAATATTTAACTAAAGCGATAAATATACTTTAGAAGATTTCCAAACTTGAAATTTAGGCAGACCTGGGAAAGGATTGCTCACCTCTGTCGACGTGCGCTCATCGAGACAAACGTTGACGGACGATAGACAATAAAATAACGCGCTCCCATGTGCCTTTCCCAGATTCCAATAGAACCCATAATTCTAGTGTAGAATCTAGTGTAGAATCTAGCGTAGAATCCGTGTGTAGATTATAGTGTAGAATCTAGTGTAGAATCCGTGTATAGTAGAATCTAGTGTAGAATCTAGCGCAGAATCTGATGTAGATTCTTGAGTGTATATAGTAGATTCAATTGTAGATAGTTGATTCTATTGTAGATAGTAGATTCTAGTGTAGAATCTAGTGTAAATTTTATAATAGATATTATATAATAATATTATAATATATAATAGTCTTGATATATTTCATGTGATTGACTCGACAATTATGAAAAAAAAAAAAAAAATCTTATTGATGAGTCCTCTATTGTTTCAAGTGCGGGTGTTTTTATTGAACAATTATATACTGACAATCAAAACATCGTACTTGGTTGAATAATGAAAGGAGTGGTTTCAATTGCAAGTTAACTTATTTTGTATTCACATTSAGCGTTAAATGAAGAAATAACTCCCACACTTTTCACTGATATCCACTAAATTGTTCAAACTAAGCTCCCCTTTGCACTTTTTGGGTGCTCCGCGCTACGTTCTCTCGTATCTACACTCCCCTGCTAGCTATATATACTTATATTAATAAAGTTAGTCACCCGAAAAGTTATAAAGCTGAGGCCGACAAGGATGATGGGTAGATACATTTTACATGTTTCAGCCGTTTGATAACTGTTGATGAACTTGCACACCTAGTTTTACCAGGTTACAGTCTCACCTCTCCTGAGAGCATCCTCAAGCTGCAGTTTGTATCAAAAAGGCTGTACTTTGTTGTCATGAAAAGTTTCCCATGATGCTTAGTGATCTCAGCTTTCCAGGTTTTTGGTGACTAACTTTATTGAAATAAGTATATAATATCACAACTGCAGATGCTGTAAAGGTATCTGATATGAAATTGCTGCCCGCCGATGGTAATCCGTTTATTGAACAATAAGACTGTTTGCCCCCCAAGACTCAGCGCATCCTAGTAGGGATAAAAACCCCCTTCGACTGAGTCTGGGGACAAAGAGGGGCTTTCCGGCAACAGTTTATTGAACAATGGAACCGTCAGAACGTAAGATAGAAACAACAGGATTGAATCCAATTATAAGTTTTTCATATAAGTCTTTTATAATGCGAATGTGGTTATCCTATTAAAATCTAAAATTCATCGGATTGGATCGCGAACAATGATACAGCTTGAAAAGTCACTAAGCGCGGTCACGGCAATGCACTTCACTATTCAAATTATACGGTTTATAACGTATGCATTTTTGTCTTAGAAACTCCATTCTAGCTTCATATAAACTCGAATAGGATGCAAAACGACCAAATTTGCATTTATTAGATAAGTTATGGCTTTTGCCTGTACGTGATTACTTTGATTTGTATAAAGTTACGATTTAATTGGTTTTATTTATTTTTATCTTTTATTTTTACCTTCACTTTCTTTTCATTTTTCTAAATTCTTCATTTTTGGCACGAGCATAAAAAAT
Source organism: Actinia tenebrosa (assembly GCF_009602425.1). Next base: position 14,409 of record NW_022258287.1, read on the forward strand.
AACAATTTAGTCATACAAGCACTAAACTAAGGCCCCGTCTACTCTTATTCGTTTTGTTTTTTTGGCCTTTCGTCCACAAAACGATTGAAAACGCACACATTTGAAAACGTTATCAAAAATGGAGACATTTGCAAACAGTCACCTATTGTATTAGTGTGGACAGCAAAAAAGGAGAATTTTGAACACGCTGACTTTATTTCCATTTCCACTCATTTCGTTTCCAGCCATTCAGGAGACCCGTTTCCTCCGCGTTCCGGAATCAATACTCTATGAGGACGAAGGAAAGGACATCACAGTGGTTTGGGATTATCATATAGAGGCCAGACCGCCATCAGGAACCAAAATCAAAGATTTCCTATTTGGCGAGTGGGCGCCTCCTGGATACGTCAAACTTAAGATCCTGTATTTGGATTCACACCACAAACTAAAAACAAGGCCAGAATATGACGAGAAAGTGTACTATAAGGGTAACATCTCTGAGTGTGCAAACTGTTCAGTTATTGTTACCATACGTCACCTCAAACCAAGGGACTTCAAGAAATATGGAATCGATATTTTGGTTGGGTTGTACCGAAGTCCACTTATAAACTTCTTCGAACTACGTATGCGAGGTAAGAAAATAAGTTAACAAAATGAGCGTCCGTAATGATAGGATGGACGAATAGAATATGATCAAATTGAGCAAAAATAAAAGAAATAATAGAAAATTTACAAATGAGAATAACAATAATGATGATGATGATAATAATAATAATAATAATAATAATAATAATAATACATCTTAGCTTCATGTACTATATACTCAATTGAGAACTTTTAGTATATTTTAGCTTTAATTGTTTTTTCTTTCTGTTTTTGTATCATACCCATTTTATAGATTACTGCAAATTTTAATTTAGTTTATTGTTTTCATGTAAATACTATATATAGTATACTTCCTAGGCTAAGCCCGCGATGATGTTGATACATTGAAATGGACACTAAATTGGACTGACATTGATTTTTGTTCAAGTGTAATTAGTAATTAATTTTGTAGTGATTAACATACTGACTGTATAATTATCMTATACCGAGTCAGTAATGGATCGGTGATTGTGTGCATCACATGTTTTTACGACTAGGAAAGAAATCTGCTATTTCGGACTCGAGGACTAATTGCTAAATAGTACTGCTTTGAGGCTTTCGCGTTTTGACATAATGAATTGCTAAATAGTTGACAGGTAACAAACTGGGTGGGATTATAAAATAGAATATTGTGCTTTTTGGAGGGATCACAGGATGATTATTCGATCCTCCTATTAGTCGATAAATAAATACTGACCAGTCCATTATGTTTTTATTTTATTTTTCAGAATCGCCAAAAATATTTATGCTCACCCCGAACCTTGTTGTACAACAAGGCAACAAAACAATCATTGGATGCAAGGCTAAGGGAAAACCTGCACCAATTGTAAAAATACGGAGAAACAACCAAATCCTCTGTAATGATACACTTCATTGTCATTACGTTATCGAAAACGTTGACACTGAAGACGCGGGAGAGTATGAGTGTATTGCTAGGCAAAGCGAAAGGTCAGACAGCAACTYCATGAAACTCACCGTTCTTCGCAAAGGTAATGAGAATATACAGTGGGAAATTAATAATTATATTTAAAGAAAAGAAAGATAAGAAGCTAAGAAACGAACGACTTAAGAAAAGAAAGTAAAAGGAACGTACACCAAAGCGCTACAGCGCAACGTGCAAACGTTTTACCACATTTAATGTATTCGCAAACTTTTATGCTAGGAGTTTTGTACCATAAAGCGACAAATTTCGATGAGAAGCTGGCTGGTTTTTACCGAATAAGGCTTGTAAGAAGCTGGTTTTCCAGCAAAAAGCCAGTGCATAGAAATATGCGAATACATTAGATGTGGTCATACTTTTTGTGCGTTGCTATGTAAATATTTCTAAAAAGTACCCTCGCCACTCTATGATTTTTCCACGTTTGGTCTCTTGGCATCCCACAGTTAAAGATAGTGACAGTTTTAGTAAAAAGGTCCATTAATAACGAAACGACTTGGTAAAAAGTATTTTGGCTTATGCAAATTAGGAAAAATGTTTTAGCTTTTTTAAATTATTGAACAAATATTTTTGACTGTTTTCAGATGACAAGCGTACAACAGAGAAACCAAACATCTCAGTGGTGGTCTTTGCTACAATAGGGATAGCGATTGTTTTAGTCATGATGGCTGCTATCTATTATTGTAAGAGGGAAAATAAGTACAAGTTTGAAAACGTTAACGAAAAACCTTTCGAAATCTAGTATTCAAAGGTAGTCGCAAGGTGGAATGGTTGATCCTTTTTCGATCACGGAAATCATGCTTTGCGCGCCTAGACCGATCATCATCTGGCATCCATGTGCATAGAGAAATCTTCACTTTGCTTTATTTGATTCAAGATAATCATAAATTGTAAAGAGTTAGCTTTATCCTGGGGTTTTATTTTTCGTTCCTTATGATTACGATTATGATTATGACGCCGTGTGAACCAGGCCTTACAAAGCACCTTACGATGCTTATGATTGCGATGACGATTCTGATTACGATTACGACGATAGTGTGAACAAGGCTTAGGCCTGGTTCACACGGCATCATATCATAATCGTAATCATAAGGAACGAAAAATAAACATGCGCAGTAGTGAGTTTCGAACCGCCTGCGAGTGCTCCGGACAGCGGAATTGCTTAATAATTTTCAAAATGTTGGTTTTCCACAGTATATCCGCTGATCAAATTGTCCACATATACGTTCATGTCTCACCCGGCTTATAATTATGACTCAGTTTGTACGGTTCACACGTATGAAATAAGGTCATAATCATAATCGTAATCGTAAGAGAATCGGAACGTTTCCATTCCTTATGATCGTGCTTACGCCTGTGCTTATGGTTATGACGCTACGGTTCACACGCGCTGTTCGTTATAATTGCGACTACGATTATGATTATGATTATGACACCGTGTGAACCAGGCTTAAGATAGCAATAAAAATATAATAAACCGTTAGATTTCGTTTGCCACTCAGTTATATTGAGCCGCTTTGGGAAGGAACTAACACTAAAAAACAAAAACAAAATACATTAGTTGCTCAAACATCATCAGGAGAAATGTACACAAGAATGCCATAATACCTTCTTAGTGATTCAGAAACTACAATATACGTAGAATTCAGTTAAGACTAATCCATAAAGCCACAGACTTTTCTTTTAAATATGATATTGTAGGTGAGGTCGATTATTATTAAGCATTACATGTTATAGATTAGGGAGATTAGGATAGTTCGTTTGCGTGCTTTCGGAATAGTCAAACGCTCTCAGCCATTTACATTGCATCTAAAGACATTACAATTCTTTCTCTTCCATACTTGAGCCATTGACAATGTGAGGCTGAGAACTACAAGTCGGACAGAAATGCCGCGTCTTCTTAAGCACGATTAGTGATGTACCATTTTTCATACCAATGTACCTTAAGATCAGCACCGGATAGTTTTCTCATCCCTGGAAGGTTTTTTGGTTCGATTTTAGGAAGCCTAACTCTTGCTCCTTCGGTTAATCCAGTACTATTTACTTTTGAATATACGTCGTGTTTCTTCTTGCGCTCTTGTCTTTCTTCTCTTCGCTTCTTTTCGTATGTTGCCTTTGCTTTCTGTTGCATCCTTTTATCGAACTCTTCCCGTTTCCAAGCAGACATCTTGTCCCAAGCGATGATTCCACGGCTAGCGTGGTAAGGCGTTTTGTGCTGATATGTCGTTTGGTCATACTCAAGATGTGTCATCCAGTCTGGTCTCTGTGGATACCTTGTCGTTGAATCTCTTTTCACAGTGTTGCTATCATGATCGGGAAAGTTATCATAGTACCACTCTGGCATGGGATAAGGCACTGGTCCTTTTGCTTTCGATTCAGTGAAGGTCAGCAAATTTTTCCTTCCACCAGCCTTTGCTAGATGAATATAATTGGAATCATTTGGATTTGCTGCTCCTCTGACTTGTGTTCTACGGTTTTCTGTCCCGCTGGTGGTACTTTTTCGCCCCTGATTCAAGTCAGGGACTTGAGATAGAGGTTTAGCTATAGCACTCGGCTGACCTTGTCCTTTTGGAGCAACAAAATAGCAGAACCATGTATCTTCGCATTCTGGTCGATCTATTGGCTTATAACGGGGCTTCATTACTTGTCTTTACACTAATTAAAAGTAAGTCGATCGACGAATGTTCGATTATTCAGTATATCCTTAGCTTTCCTTAATTACTGTTCAAGATTTCCAATGAAGTTGTATACATGATGGCAAAATTTATTCTTTCTAATTCTTTTGTAAACAGACTGTTTGCCGTAATCATAGCAACAAGTGAAGGTGTCAACGATTAACAAACGCAACCATTTAGGTCCATGCTGCTAAATCTTTGATAAGCCACATTTGCATAGCTACTACAACACCTTTGACAGGTGTCTAGCTTCTGGGATCTCTTAAGTTCCTGTGACACAAATAATTGTAGTCGGGATAGGAATAAATATTTCGATCCCTTAGATTTCGTTTTCCGTTAATATTTATGGTATTTTAAAAAGCACTGAACTTGTACTAAAATGCTTATTTGATAATCGTGAAACACGCGTTACGATTCAAACTTTAAAATGTATATGTCCATCAAAATGATTTTTTCTAAAATTCTACTCACGGCACATACGTAAAAACACTTACAATCGTTCAATAAAGGAATAAATATTTCAACATACAAAGTATTTTGTTTTCCTTTGAAGCTTAAACTTCTACTAAAATGCATGTTTTCTTGGCCTGAGAAGTCCGTTATGATTCAAACCTTCAAATCTACTGAGATTAAAATTTGTTTTCCTTCAAAGATGTCTTGTAAATTAACAAACTTAAACTTTGATGACCACTTTAAATGGCGTTCCCTTCTCTCCACACTTTGTTATTACTATAACTAATATCGGAGGGACATAAAAGAATCACTGAGGAAGTAAATAAAGAAACACTGGTGGTGACCACCCTGTGACTGGCCTTTACTAATGATTTCATTTATTAACGGGTTGATTGTGGTATGGGTATGGGATTTTACGAGGTTGGCTTGAAATTGGTGCAATTTACCTCGGAGGGGACCCTATGTCCTATTATGTGGCACCAGCCTCGCTCTGCTGACAAAATTTCAAATTGCTAAATAGATAAATAAGATAATGTTACGTCCACGTTGTTTCAACGGCAGTCGACAGAACTCTTACAAAGTACAATTCTTTAACCATTAAATACTACCTGTCTATGTGTTTACTGCGTTTAGGTTACGTTTTATTAATTGATCTATTTTTAGTAGAATCAGTAACATATTTCATGTTTTCTGGCAGAGTGTTTATAAATCGTTATTATGTTTTGGGCACATCCAGTTGAGATAGTCTTTAGCTGGTGCAATCATTGAAGTACATTTTCTTGCAACATTCATTACCA
>NW_022258288.1:15647-30116 GCF_009602425.1 Actinia tenebrosa
GACGTGCCGTTTGACAATGTAAAGCCCGTGTAGATGTTGTTTGTTCACAATAAAATATAATCACAACAAAATCAGTATCTAATCCTTCCTTTAATCTTTATAGCATTTTGTCAGTTAGACAATTTGTCCTGTGACTAGCTCTTGTGAGCAACATTGTTGATACAAATGTTAAAATTTTGTTTTGTTTTCTTAATTAGATGGAAAAAAACCCGAAATATTATAAACTTCAATACTAATTTTTCAGCTTATCGAAATGCTGTACTCTTTTTCCTTACTCAAGGACAAGTACTAATGCGGGAAGCCAAAAATGTACGTTTCAAAAGAGTAAGTAAAGCTTCAATTCTTTCTAGGATGTTGTAACGAAAGTGAAAGTTGGTATTATTGTGCAATGATGAAAGCTAAATATTTCGTTTTGAAACTATTTTTTCACAGAAAGAGGTAAATAGAGTCAGTCAAATTTACCCACAGAGCACAGGAAAAGCAATTTTACTTAGTTTGACTTTGAGCCAAGAAGATGACCAACGACCGCAGCAGTAAAGATCAACGTGTTCAGTAGCAATGGACATTGTCCGTATTGTAATTCTCGATAAACAACTGGACTTCATGAAGTGTTTATAACTAAGGACTTAACTCTATTGGATGTGACACTCCAAAGTTAAACAGTATCAAAAATAATTGACGTATTTCAAAAGCTGGTTGCCTCAAAATAGATTTAAAGAAATAATTAAATGACAATTTCAATCTTATGTCTCGCGGTACATTTTCATAGTCATACGAAATCTTTTCTAGTTGATAAAACTGAAAGGTAAAAATAAAATCGGGAAAGGAATCGACATAAATGTTTGTTCTTTCTTAAATTAGACATCAGTATAATGACTTCCATACTGAAAATCAGTATAAAATCAAAATACAATACAGCTTATTCATATTAAACAATTGTTGTCGTTCGCGGGCTTCCTGTGGTGACAAACCACGCTCACCTCCCCTACACATTTTCAGTCTTTTTCGTTCACTTCAAAATGGCTGACTAGCTGGGATGTTTTCACTCGATTTACTGTAAGTTTGAGCAGTTTTGACAAGAAATTCGCCTATTTAGTAAAGAAAGTTATATTCCAATTTTCAAATATGGTAAGTACATTYCTTATATGGTAAAAGAAACGGCTCGAGCGGAACGACAACTTTTCTACATGGAAAGTTTGATTTGTTTCGCGTGGACGGCGGTGTATCAAAGGAAACGCTCTACATCGGCAGAATGGAGAGAAAGAAGAGAGAATCTGCTAGCAGGGAATTTGGCTGATTGATCTTGGAAACATTTCAAACAATTCAGTACTGTATGGTAAATGTTGGCAGCACGACAACATTCGCTTCCCAATTGGAACAGATTACCGATAATTTGATTCATTCATCTCATTTTACTGAAAAACTGTCATCTTGTGGACTGATATCGAGTAAAGCCGGGGTTCTGCTAAAGGAAGATCAGACACATTCAGTGCAGCTGAAACGGGTGCTAACTACAATATAATTCGAGCCTACAATATAACATAGAAAATACAAACCCCTGCTGGATCCAACACATTCAATGAGGTCGAAATCTCGTCACAAAGGCGTGCGGCTCGCAATGAATCAGAGAAATTTAACTTTTGAAATGGCTATATGAAGAGTAATGTAGTCTTAGTACTTTTTGTAAGATAATAAATGTAAAATATAAATGTAAAAAGATCGAAACAAATGTAAATGTCAAACCCCTCAATTTTCGAGTCTGGAAATCGAAACAAAACCAAAATTTTCTTGAAACATTTGTTGATATTTAATAATACATGGTATTTTACTTCGTTGCTCTGGGATTTTTATTCATGAATACTCTATATCGAGTTATTTGGGGAGATAGAACAATAAAATAATAAGCAGTGAAAGAATCCACTATTTCTATGCAAAGTTTTCAAACTCAATAATTAGGCTCTTCAACGAATCAGAACATCGTATATGTTCAGTAGTATAGCATGAGTCTTAAATCAGTTCGGAAACATCGCTAAGAACCCGACTTAATACCCAATCGGAGTATCATGTGAAACTTTTGTATCTTCATTCGCATTTCTACACCTATACCTTTAAATACTTGACTTCATACCTTTACATAATAAATGAAATTTCAACGTGTTCAAAAACAAAGTTTTAAAACTTCAAAGTGTGTATCTTTGAATAATACACTTCATACCTCTGCATAATTAATAATGAAACTACAAATTGTTCATAGTTTTAAATAACAATATTTTGAACCTCAAAGTGTCCAAGAAAAAAGTAAAACTAATCCAGATTTCTATTTCTTTTGCCGTGTTTTTTTCAAGTTTCTGGGAATCAATTCTATCATAGCTGATATTGAATTTACCTGATTTTTTCTACGGTTTTTCTCTAATCTCCAATTCCGATTTTCCTCTCTCATAAAACCAACGCTCTGTGGGTTACCGGTGCTCTGAACTAGATTGGTCCCGAAGTTGTTTTAGGTTTCAATCAGTGAGTTAGCCGTGCTCTGACTTTGCCCAACCCCGAGGTTGTTTCAGGTTTTGATCTGTGAGTTAGGCGTGCCCTGACATAGATCAGCCCAGAGGTTGTTCCAGGGTACTGATAAAATTACAAGCTTAGACGATATATTGTTTTTCGTGTAAAATATTCCAAAGTATGTTTTAAACGAAATTATGCCACTGCTACCAAAAGTGGCTGTTTTCCCTTCCTTTTTCGTTTAAATAAAATAGTTATTTTTGTGGAATAATTTAATGTACTTACATTTGATTTTGTGCTTTACAGATGTTTTTTCTTTTACATGACTGCGTGGAAAATGACGAAAACTTTTTGGTACATCTTACCATGTCAAACTAAACCATACAAACTGAAACTCGTTTACGAAACTTGTTTACGTTCACGTGATTAATTCCCTCTCTCGACCAATCAGAGTATAACAAGAAAAATATAACAATTAACGATTATTTGCCGAAGGTGAAGTGAACCCCGGGGAATATTTACCGAGACGCGAGTTTTTTTATATTTTTAACACAAGTGAGTTTAGTTATTAACGGAGATAGATCTTTGTTACGTTTTTTCAAATATTGTTATCCCTGGAAGCGGCACAAATGTACAAATGAGCTATATTCACCTGTAGGTGAATTTAGTAGCATGATACCTTTACTGTAACCAATGAGCGCACCGGATTTATAATATTCACTATTGTGTAAAAATAATAATTAGATTTATAATTGCGAAAACTTTGAATAGGCAATGGGCTTGAGCTATCGGGAGAAATATTTAGATTAATGGGACAAGAGAAAGCCAAATTTAGAATAACGTAGGGAAACTATTGAAAACGAAGCTAGATTCATTCATTCATTCCTTTATTCCTTCACCGAAATAATATACAATTTCAGAAATCCCGCGGCTCAACCTCAGCCTCGTCAGCGTGTAATATATTCTCTAGAAATTCCCTACATCTGTGAAATTTTTAAGTGGTTCCATTGTTCGTTGATGTGTAACTCCGTTTCATTACTGCGGACTGAAGTCAAATTCTAAAGAATAATTAGGCGCTGAAGAGGCTGAGGTTGAGTAACGGGATCCGTGAAATGGTCTATTGAGCGAGTAACTTTTCTATATGAATTTATGGAATCATTTTGCGAAGTAAATTGAAGTCAAAAATATTGGCAATATTTTTGACTTCAATTTATTTCGCAAAATGATTCCATAAATTAATTAAACGGTTTAATAACGTATGATGATCAAGATCTGACGTGTTATGCAAATCCCCTACAGATTCGATCAAAGTTGTTTCCATGACGTCTAGATTATGTCGAAACATAACCGATAATTGTCACATGATTATTAGCCTTGGCGTTTCTTGAGTAACGCAATAACCGACTCTCTTAGTTATTTACCGTCACGGCTGAATAGGACACTTGTATTTTGGCGTCTTTAATTTACTACCACTACCAGACTCCCTTGTACACTTTCTTTTGTTCAGTCAATTAGCACCAATTGCCTTACTATTCTCATGAGGGAATACAAATTTAAATAAGAAAGAAAATTCGCGAAGCATTATGGAGTGGGAGCTAAATGACGCTCAGTATCATACAAACGTCTTATCGGCATGCAGAAACATCTATTGAATTACAAAAGGCCATGACGTGTATAGTTGGTCCAATTGGATCAAAGGCTAATGATTTATTCAAGAGATTTTTTTGTAATTAACTCACAGATTTTAGTAGTTATTAGGTCTAAAGCCGATTAAAAAAGAGACGCTGAAAACTGTCAAATGCAGTGCAGTAGATTGTTACTTCAATTAACCCAATAACCTTTCTGTTCAAGAACAAACAATTCTAAATACCATATCTTCGAAAACTACATTGATGTAGCTTTTAGAAAATGTATACCTTTTCGGCAAAATATTGTGAAATCTGTGCTGTACAAATCTCCTCCTGATACCTTAACGCATGTGGTTAAAACCTTATGGTATTTTTGACAGTGACAAAGTGTGTTCAGCTAAAAAAGCTTTATGGCTGAAAGAGGGTGCCAATCGGGGTACCCAACTGTAAGTTAAGAACTAATTTTTCGGCCGAATGTCAGTCGTAACTGTAATAATTTTACCAACGCTGGTCAAAATATTAACCAAAACAATGAAATACTGATCAGTTAACTGTTAACTAGTATCAACACAGATGATTGGGAGGAGCAGGCTGGCAACGGACCTGGCTGGAGACATGCTATTTACGTAGGAGCGAAGCAAAGTGAACAACGAAGAAAAGAGCACAGAGAAAGACTTCGGTCGCAAAGAAAATCAAGGCAACAAACTTCTCCAACAGTTGAACCAACAGCTACAGAGTTCGTATGTGCTACCTGTCAAAGACGATGTTTTTCTAGAATCGGACTTCATAGCCACAAAAGAACACATAAACAATAACAATCATTTACTAAGTAGGCATCTTACTCGTTAGAGGGATAGCTTCACACTATTTTTAGGTTATTTGTCAGTTAATACAATTTTTTAGCCAATTTTCAGTTAACTACTGACCCCATTCGCAACCTCCTGATATTTTTCATGCTAAATAGACAAAATCTATGTTATATCAAGGATGTCGTTGGAAACTAAACCAATTGCATCAGAAGTAACTGAAAGAATATTTAGAATATATTCGTAGCTAGTTAGTTGTAACTTTTCACTTACCTTGATAAAATCATGAAAATCATTTTAAAACTTTGTATTTTTCTTTGGAAATTCAGGACAAGTTCCAAGTTATCTTACTGAAGTTGTTCAAAGTCATTTTTGAGTATTTGGTTTTCCTGCTTAATAAGTTGAATTCCTTGCGAAAGATAATCCATTATTGGTTTCAAAAGATCAACTTGTTAATTCACATTTTGTCATGAATATGCACATAAGAGCATTTCGTTTTCACGCGATACTAATTCAGTATATAATTAACAATTCCCCTGGCATTGATTAATGGAAAACTCTTTCTTATCAAAAGAAAACCTAATCATAAATAACCGATTTTCTGATAGTTTTAAGAATCGTTATTCTATTTTCCTGACTTTCATTCATCATTTACAAGATACAATTAACTTGCGAAATGTAAAAATTGTTTGGGCATCATCTTTTAACTAACCACGCGTAGATAAAATCAATTTGAGTAGTGACCTTCGTAAAYGATCATGGTTTATGTTTGTGCTTGTTAAAGACTGCCTAAATCCACATTTAAAAAAATACCTATAAAAAGATCATTAAATACAACTGTGTACTTTGGTTGAACAAAATCAGAACGACTGAGTGATAGGAGTCTTGCAATGTTACCATGGTTGCTTAGCAACCAAAGGGAAGTCATAAATGTTGACTGTAAAGCTAAACTGATTCGGGCATTTCTTTTTTTTTTCTTTTCATTTTTACTTTGAAAGCAAAATATATAATGAATATTGTACAGTGATTAATAATCAACATTGGAAAAATAACAATTCTACAATAATCTCTGGTAAAGATTGGCCGGTATTAGACAGACAGTAGTGTTTTAATGGGAAAAACCCCACTGTTATTTTTCATTAAAAAACTACATCCGGGGCATTAGTGGCATATTTTCCATATTTCCACTCGTCGTGAAGATATTGATGACGCCACTTCGATGTTTTGTCGCTCGCTTTAACGCGCGTTGCAACAAGCCAAGATCAGTGAAAACGACGAAAACGAAACACCGGAAAAGGGAAATTATAAATTTCATTTCCGAACACTATTAGGTATCAAAAGCCGATATTTTTGAGAAGACTATTAGTTGCTTTTTTTTTTTTTTTTGTATTTTATTGACATTTTTGTATTTTATTGACAATTTTATGCTAGAATAATGATATACATAGCTTACACTCGTTTAACAATTCGATAGAAAAGTAGAAACAAACAAACAAAAAAAAAAAAGCTAAGACAAAGTATAAGAGAGAAAGAAAAGAAAGAAAGAAAAAAAAGTAAGGTGCGGCTAATACGATTAATTAATTAAATTGGTAATATAGGATATCCTATATTAACCTACATTAATTACAATTATGATAAACAGACGTTTTTACCGATACGGCAGCCATCTTGAATTCTATTGTTTTAATTGAGACATTATGGGATGCCGACCATGCAAGTATTGGAAAATGTATAGACTGCACAGACGCCAGGGTTTCTTTTTATATATCTTTACACTTTTCAGTGAGAAATGTTTTTGTAGTTCCAAGCTAAGACTTCGAATTATTTGATAACGTAACCCCAACCCCCCACCCTTCTCCACTCTATGCTTTATAAATTTTCTACTTTTGCCCCTTCGGCATCCCATATCCCATAATTCAAAATGGCCCTGGGTATCAGTTAAAAGGTCTATTCAAACATTTCAACGAGCATAAAACCACAGGGTTCCCATCTGAACTATACCACATACATAGTTTGACAAGCCTGTGCAAGCCTATCGACAAGTGGTAAAGGTCACTACCTAAAATAGATATTCATCAGTACGCGTGACTTACAGTATAGTAAAGTATACAGTTCCTCTAACATGATATAGCACATCTCGTCAGTTGTTTTTATCCACATATGTAAATGATAGATTAAAATATCTGTAAAATATATCACTGTAGTAAGAACCACAAACCAGGGTTTTATGATTTACATATTTAGTTCAAAAAACGTTTTGCAGAATTTTTCTCTATTACGAGTGACGTATTTTTTTCCAATGTGTATACACAAGACTAAGATGTGCCCAGACCTGTAGATATCTTCAGCCAATGAATGTTTGATCTCTTTTATGAGTTTATTCATGATGAGTAGTAAGCCGGGAAAAAAACCAAATGTATCATAGATGAAATTATTTCAAACAAGTTCAGATATCTTGGAACAAGTTGAATATTCAAAGTTAATTACCAAGAATTTCTTAATGAAAGGTAAGGATAAAGCTAGACTAGCTAACGGTATTTCTAGTGTCTGCATTCTCGGTTATTAATTAACTTATACAATCGTGATTCATAGAGTCAGTCTTTCCAAAAAAACCTTAATAAAAATTATAACTGGAAAGTTATGTGATAATCCACTGTAGGTAAAATAGAGTGATTTTACTTGGCCTTTGAAAGAATAGTCAACGTGGTACTTAGTAGTAGACACTAATTCCACTAATTTTGTATTCTTTCGTTTTATACTTCAGTTGCCTATTGCTCACTACTTTTACAACTTTGTTTCGCGGGCCAAATAAAATCACTCTAAAGAGACTAAACTAAATATTTTCGACGCTAGTAATAAATAGAAGTACATATAGAAGGATATATTTATTTGCCTTATATCCGCTTTTCTTGTATTAGATAGTACAGTCTTGCTAGTAAAAAAAAAAAAGCTCTAACAGCTAATCAGTAGTGCCTAGGTTAATTGAAATTACTTTTAAAAACTTAATCGCGGTAGTTTGTAAAGTCCAACTAAAGTTTACTAAAGTTGACTTTTTAAGCGTAGGGATTGGCAGAAACTGCACAATTCCAAAACAACATTTGTTTCAAGTACTTTCAGGATTTCTTTTGATTTCTTTTCTTGTTAATTATTTATTTTTATACAATTTTTTTGATGGGTAATAAATTTGTTATAAAATGTCGACATGGGATTCTTCGATCACTTCAACTTAAGAAATATAATATCAATCTTTCGAAATATGATATATGATAGTAGATAATGTTTCATAAAATTCCCTCATGGAACTAGACGGAAATGAACTTCGTTATTGGTCATCTTAAAAATGTTTTAATGTGCGTCATTTGCATAAAATTGGCAAGCATGACTGACCCCATGTGATTGCAGTCTTCCAACTGTCTTCTAACAAATATTGGTTGCTTTTGGGTAAACAATCATATTGAAATCATATCTAAATATATATAGAATATATATAATGACAATACTAAGGTAGTAAACTAATCTAAATGGGTGTTTTATATTCATTGTACAATTTTACAATTTCAAATAATTTAGTTCTCCGATAGAATCTCCAGCTATATTAGTTTCTAAAAGTTTAAAATCTTTTTAATAACACCCCAAGTGCATTCAATTCAAATCGAAATTTTAGATACAGTTTATTAGTTTTGTTTCCATTAGACTCGCTTTGAGTTTGTTTAAAGAAAATCATAGAATTATTTTTGTTTAAATGATTATCGCTTGCGACATATTTGACACCTTGGCGACCTGGAAAGATTTCTACCGAGATCTCTTTACAGCGTCTCTCTCTCTCTCTCCAAAGCTCAAATGTTGCTCCAATGCATGGATGGGCTGTTCAAAATGGAATCTATTTTCGTATCTAAAGGATAAAATTAATTTATTTCATCTAAATATTTGTTAAAGGCTCACTCAATTGACCCTTATCACGCTAGCGTAAAGATTGCCCTTAAAATGACGGAAATATGAAATTTTCAAATTAAACTTAGGATTTTTGCAAAGAAATGTCATTAATGCGTCTAGCCTGATAACTATGTGTGACTGGCATGCATTTCTTCGCAAAAATGCTTAGTTTTAAAAGTTAATATCTTCGTCACTTTAAGGGCGAAAATTTTGCGGTTTTTATGATATCGATGTAAGAAATTTGATATCAAACTTTTTCCCCCGATAAATAAAATATCTTATAATGTCACGCTAGCGACAAGAAAATATTCATCCAATAAGATTAGGGTTTTTCGTGTCACGCATACAAGCGAAATGCTTGGTCTGCCATATCACGATTGAAGTTCTACGAGAGAGAACCACAATAGACTCAAAATTTCGGAAAAAAGTGTTACAATAATCATTTGTGCCTAGCCCGATATTTAATATATGGTTCGTCTTGTACATTTCGAGTGCGGTGTCTCACCTCAATAAAATTTCATTATWATTCAATATMAAATTGATRCATGGGTCAACTCCAATGGTTTATTACCAGTTGTTTTTGAAGTCAAAATCACAGGTTATTTGGCATCACCTGAATACTTGCAGCATTTATTATCCTGAAGTCATTTTCAAAAACAATATTTGCGAAACACATAAAACTTATGATAGATAACACGACTGGAGTGGGTTCTATTAGCACTTTTGATAATTTTAATGTTGAAAGGTGCTATAGCAAGTCAATAGATTATTATTATCATTATTTAAAATCAAATGATCATCTAGTGAGGGAGACAAATATTGGATTGATGCGTTGCTCATGATGGTTCGCTGACAGTTGAACACATACCTGGAAAACAGAATGCAAAAGAGGAATCCATGCTATTTCAAAAAAACATTGCATGGAAAACAAGTTGGTCACATCACGCACGTCAAGTTCTGCACACCACAAAAAGGAAATACTCTAAATACAAGTTAAATACAAGTTGCAATGATTGTGTAATTCTATTACGACTTCTTTGAATAAGAATATACGTTTGAAAACTGTTGCATACGATGAGCCCGAAACAAACTATGGGCGACGAGGATGCCATCAGGGAAAAGTCACAACAATATGACCGTTGTTTTCTCAAGGTTGCGTGCGCATCCAAACGCAAATCCAGTAAATTTGAGAAGACAGTTTTATAGTTAAAGAGAAAAAAAATTAATTAGAAATGTAGGATAATTTCATCATAACACTCCTGTTTCTGGTATAGTGACCCGTCAAGTTCATTAAATTTGGATGCGCACGCAACCTTGAACAAACAGCGAAATATGCTCGATTATCCTTGACATTTCAAACAACCTTTAAGCTGCGCGCGAATTCCCGCCAAAATGTTGTACAAAGGTTGTGCTCGATTTGAACTTGGGAAATTATCTGAATTGATGTGTTGACACATCAGTCTCTCAAACATGTTTACCTTTCCTGTCACCCTCAAAACCGCAGCCTATTGTTTTCTTTAGTTGCATTCCATACACGTTCGAGGGCCTCACCCCTTGCAGCTCGTGTGGAGTAAAGTAATTGAAGGACAAAAAAACTTACAGATTAAAAGACGAAGAGTGATATGTGGTGGAGAATATATGAAACAGAATCATTCAAGGCATCCATATGAAAGAGGGCTCATAAAAAGTTCAAAGCTGGAGCTCTTTTTTCTTGAAATATACTCAACTTATTTAAAATGAATTAATAATATTGGGTTGCAAACACTTGACTCGAAATCCTTTGAGATACAAATAACAATGAAACAGCCCCCATGGTGGTGGATATAACAAAAGAAGCCAATGAGTAGTTTATGTTTCGTAATCGTCAACTAAACAGAACCCCAAAAATAGTAACACTACCTAACGATGACAATGATCAACAATAAAACTCCATGCTTATAATCAGAAGATTATATTAAAAATAACGTTCTCAGTACCACTTGGGCCACGTAGACATAGGAAACTATCAAGATTAATAGTGCTTAAGATACAGTTGAAAAAGGACAATATCAATGGTTAGTAAAGTAGTGCATTTTTTCATTGAAAAAATGTAAAAAAGATTGATCATTTTAGGCAGGATTGCCATATTTTTACCATGTGATTTTTACACAAACCAAGCTTGCACTGTCGACCAGCCTAAGAGATAATTTTAGGTCCGTTTACTTGATTACTTGAGAATGAATTTAGTACATTTTTCAAGGTCATTTTAAGAAATTTTAAAAAGATACGAATCCATAGAAATACAATCGCTCTGTGGCTGGATTTTTATTCAGTACCCTTATACTTCGTAGTCTCCATGTGTGAGTGCGAGGCACTGCGAGGAATGTTTCTATGTCGACTACATTGGGTTTGAGAAAAAACGAATATCTGGTATAAAAGTACAAAATATATATATATAATGATGTTCAAACTGAAAGAGAGTTTTCAACAGAGTTTAGACAGAGTGAACAGAAAACTAAAATCGTATTTTACAAGTTAATTAATTGTGTTTCTTTCAATAGTATAGTTGATAGTATTTGCGATAGTTAATTTATCTTTAATACTTTAATAGTTTAATTTGTGTAGTCTTATCCAATAGAGGTAAGTCTTTTAGTTGTTAAAAATTGATAAAATCCACGCGACCAAATTCAACAGTGTTCAAGACATGGCACGATGCGATGTACTAGCAGTCTTGCTCTTTTTTCTGAGAGTTGTTGTTATTCATCTTCTTGCAGTGACTCGTAATCTAATATGAGTATTTTTTTGGCCTGTGATCCGTCAGTTATGTTCCCTGTTTCTTTTTACTATGGAAAAAAAGTAGTCTAACAAGAAATGGAGTTTTGTGCTTTCATCTACCTTCCATCACCACAAAATATTTCACTTTCACTTTTGTTAAAAGAGTCTAGAAAGGGAGAATCAAAACTCTACTTACATTTTCTTGATATATTTCTCTTCCCTTAGGTAAAACTAAGCAGCACAACATTTTCATAAGCCAAAAAAAATACTTATTATTAGGTATTATCAGTGTAGTGTTGTTTTTTTGATATTCTTTTATTTACATAAAAGCATCTAGTATGTTCAATACAACAATGTTCCTCCCTTGAGCTAGACACCATTACTGGACAAACTGTCGGACAAATCTCTAAAGATTAAAGGAGTGCTATAGGATTGTGGCTGATGACTCTATTTTGATCAATTATGAGTAGGTTTTGTATTGAAACGGCACTACACGACTAGATATCGACAATATTTTCTAAAACATCTTAAACAACAGCGCGCGGTATTGGTTCTCGTACTGTGAAATTGTTCATACATGGTGTACATAGTGGAAGTCAAACGTCCATAATATGTATTTTTACAGTTATTCAAATATATCTATGAGTGAAAAAGATCTCTTGCCTTAGTGTAGTTTGAAAACAAATTGAAATTAAGGGCTTCCCTTTGTTTCTTCTAGTGTTGGTCTTTTACTGATTCTGCTATTTAATGTGTGGTTTCCTGCTTCCTTCCTAAACTTTCTAATCTCTCATCACTAATACAACTGATTCACATTGAAGCGTTAATCATCGAACATGCTTTAAAACAACCGCAGCAGCAGCTTTAACAACAACAACACCAAAAATATCGATTAAAGGAAAAGAAAAGCAACCTTTTTTCTTTAAACAGCTTAGATTGATTATGTTGTGACGAGCTTCGCATTCCGCCATTTTGATTTTGTTACGTTGTGCGAAAAGAAAGATTTTCAAGAGTTTTCAGGCACCGAATACTCTTTCGTGGTTTTGAGTTTTCAAGAGTATTCGTGTCGCAGTAAAAACTTCGCGTCACTCTGGAATATTCACAATGAATACTTAAGAAAACCAGGTGTTTAGGATACGTCTTAAGGGAGACAATAACACGCAAAGAACACGGCCCTCATTTAAGAAATAAACTTGGAATTTTACTTAACTCTAAGGAAACTGCTTATCTCATCAAAACTCGCCTAGCCAAACTTATGATGTCAAAAATGCACTGGATGCGTATACACAGTTATATTCAGGTCCTTTATCCTTTAATCGTCGAAAACGTTTTCTCGATACTGTGACGAGCTTCGCATTCCGCCATTTTGATTTTGTTATATATGACAAACGTTCCTTCTTCCTTTTTCCTCGAGGCTTATACAAAACTTAGAGTATTAACCAGCGAACAAAAATGGCGATAAAAAGTTTTTTATTTTTCACAAGCCAGTTCAAGTTAATCGATTCTGAAGATTTCAGTTGAATAGATTTGCTTGAGAAGGGGCTTGCTGTACTTGAAAATGCTTCGCTTAATAAGCATTGATAAACATCTTGAAAATAAGATTACCAACTTCAGCTTTCGTAAACAGCATAAAAAAATCGAAATATGCTCTTCTTAATATTTTTGCTGCGCCTTTTTCCCCACAAATCATTTCATATCAGTGATGATTACAGTTTTTACATAAGCTAAAAACTACTAGTTAGTATTTCTTTAATAGCTTAAATATAATGAAAGTCCAAGGTCTGTTTGAGCCGTAGAGAATGTAGCTGCAAAGAGCAATGCACTTAAAGAACAAACTCTTCGTGACAAATCGCTGTACAGACTTAAGAAATACTGATGCTAATAATTTTATCAATCAGAGTAGTTTTCACAATATAGTGAACATGCACGAGATGATTTTCCTTAAAACAATAACAGCGCTATATATAGTGAAATTGCTCGGACATTGCCTTGTAGCAGCAGCGATTGTTTTGTAGACATCTGAAATTTTCGCCATATAAAAAGCAAGAAACAGCTCTTGTGTTAATGTGGTGTGCAGTATATATTTGAATGATGAGTTTCCAACTTCTCTGTAACCTTTTACTATGTCATAGTTTAACGACCACGTTATTATCCACGGATTTCCTGCTTCCTTCCCGAGAGCTCGCTATTAAACCGCGTAGTTCATATAGTTCATATAGTTTATGTTCTTTTTTCAAACACTAAAATACCTAGGATGTTTTTAGCAACAATTACAGCAATCAAAACAGATTAAAAAGAAACGCTTTTTGTTTGATAATGGATGCAAAATGTAGGAAAATTAAGTACTAATACGCATGTGCAAGAGTGGACTACTTAACATATTCGAGCCACCATTTTAAGAGTTGCAGTAAAGGAACGTAACATTCCAGTTATAGAGCCTTTAATAATACTCAGAAAATTAAGCAGGCACCATACAATGGTAAAGAAAGATCCCCTTTTTGATTTATGCAAGCCAATTCATGTTAAAACAACTAAAGCACCGATTTAACACTTAGACTGGGGAGCTTGGYGAAACGTCTTCCTCCATGTCTTGAGTGTCATACACTTGTGTTAACTTTATTACCGGATTGGGATTACTTTTAACTCAATAATCATATATTGTTCATCATTCTGCAGGAACCAAACAACAGCGATCCTCAACTTTCTTTCAACTCTACCACCAATGGCATTCAATGCTTGGAAGAGGTAAACATTAACCGCTTTTGGATTAAGCATTCTCCAGCGAAACAAGCTAAACGAATCTAAAACCTTTCTTATCTTTATATTTTCCTTTTATAAGGCTCTTAGGTGCTAAA
>NW_022258289.1:0-14441 GCF_009602425.1 Actinia tenebrosa
GGGTAGTTTTGGTCTGACACACCTAAAAGCAATGAAACGGCTACAACTTTGTCTTGAATAACTCGATCTTCAAACACTTTTCACACAATGTCAGGAAAGGATTAAAGGTTTCAAAAATGATAAATGGTGACTTTCTTTCTAACGTTATGGATTTTTTGATATGTATAGGAAATCGCACGATCTCGAGTACAATTTGGAAATTAATAGACACGAGTAATGTTTTGAAAGTTCTTGTAATTGCACGAGCCTTTAGTTCTTACGGCTTTAAAATTTTATCTATGCCTTTTAAGTACAAAATGATAGAAAATAATTGTTTTGACATTGTTTTGGCCGTGTTGCCATAGCGACTTAATTCGGTACTCCTACGGAGTACAATTAACGCTATAATTGTGCTCCTCTCGACCAATCAGAGGCGAGTAATTTTGTTGAGTGTACTATAAGAAGCTAAATGACCCCATTTGTTTTCAAAAGCAATGCTCGGAAAATATCAATGAAAGCGGCATTCAAAAAGTCGTCGAACGATTTTTTTCTAAATGAAATCACTAAAAGATATATCTTTTACAAATACTCTCCTTTAATTTCATATGCATTGAAGGGTTTTAAGGCAGTCAAATGAAAATAAGTACGCTAACGACTAACAGCACACGATAAGGAATAACACGGAAGTCAAGCGTGAATAATCAACAAGCAGCCGTGAGCGCCAAATAGTTGTGAGCGGACTTATTTTCATATTGCAATATGTTGGGTGCCTTGATGAATACTATCGACTGGTGCAAGTCGTTTTGAAAGTTTAGGTCTAACTTTCGAGGAAATAAGCGGTAAACGATTTCTACGATGTCATCATAACGTCATAATGAAAAGGACGCTTTAAACTAATTTATCATTTTTGAAACCTTTAATCCTTTCCCTACATTGTGTGAAAATTGCTTGCAGATCGAGTTATTCAAGACGAAGTTGTAGCCGTTTCAATGCGGCTAGGTGTTCCGGACCAAAGCTACCCAGAGCCTCCTTAACTGAATCCACTTCTGTTTTTTTCCTAGATAGTCATTATTTCGAGAAAAGATCCAAAAACCGTGTTTTTGAGACATAATTTGTATGGGCTCACATGAGGGGGCGTGAGCTTGAAATCGTAGCTGAACAAATGTTAACAGATTTTTTCTAATGTGATTTGTCTATTGAAATAAAGTTTTAGCTGGTAGGAAAAACCACGCGGAGAGATTAAAGGCACCTGAAAAAACTTTTCTATTTTATTTTTTTAGGAAGACAGACCCATGCTCTTTACAATTTCTTCTAATGAGTAGTGATTTTTCTGATTTTAAGAATTTCGGTGGCAAAATAACCTCATTGAATTGGCGCCATACTATTTCGAGTGTACTTTAGTGACATCAAAATTACCGTATCTTTCGAAAAAAAAAAATGACGATATTATCTATCAGTAACATAGGGTTTACTAAAATTAAAAATAAACGGGAAAAAATGTCTATTTCAACGCTAAAATGTATTACAAAAAAGTAAGAACAAGAAACTAAAGAACATGAACTTAAATATAAGGTTGGAATAAAAAAGTTAAAAAAAATTGTTAATTTTTATATTACAGGATACAGAAAGTTAACGTGAAAAAAATGGCAAAAGCGGTAAAAAATATTTAAAAAAACTGTGCTTGATAAGTGGTAAAAAGATAAAAAGAAAAAATTATTATCAAAAAAAACTACTAAAAAGAGAGAAAAAAAAAGGAAAAAGCGAAACATAACATGTGAACATATAATGAAAATAAAACAATCTTAGGTTTAGTCTCACATTTTATCATATGACCCGTACGGCCCTGCTCGCGCGCTCTAATAAAACCATTGGAAAAAGTCACGTGATGGGGGCCGGACGGGTTGACGTAAGCGGGCCGGAAAAACCCGTCCGGCCCTGCTCGAATCCGCGCGCTTTCTTTTTTTTAATTATTTTTATTTTCATGAGGGTCATATGATAAAATGCTTATTGACTGAGTTAGGTCGGGCCGTACGGGAAAATATTTGGCTCGAGGTCATTTGCACGGACCGAGCTGCGCTCGGTCCGTACGACATGACCTCGAGCCAAATATTTTCCCGTACGGCCCTCCCACTCAGTCAATAAGTACATAGTAACTTAAGTATTTTACGACCTCTTACCTTACCTTTTGTTTGACATCAACTGATTATATTTACGTGATTTCTTAACCTTTTGAAATATTTTGCACCATGCATTATTGATACTATTTTGTCGTTCTTCCGTGAAGTATAAATAATTAATAAGCAAATTCCTAAACTATTGTAACGGTTTAATCGAACCTATAGTATTTGTCGCTTCAATGATCAAGACCATAACAACTAGACTGGATTCAAATGTTAAAGTCATCGCCCACCCGAAACACATGACCTGTTAGATGATCCAATGTTGCTTGGCAACAGCGACAGACTAACGAGAACCATATATTCGAGAAAAGATTCCTCGTTTTAATATTAGCCCCTTTTCTCATTCGGTAAATGCCGTTGTGTTTTATGATTAAAGATTTATCTGCAGAAGCTTTTAAGAGCACATTATTTGCGAAAGTCAATTGTAAATGTAAATAATGCTATAACCTGTTAAATTGTTCAAGATTACCTGACAATAATGATTAAAAAGTAATAACCCTTTTCTCAATTGGCAAATCCCGGTTGTTTTTTTTTTTTTTTTTTTTCAATTATTTTTATTTTATTTTCTAAAAAATGAAAAAAAAAAAAAAAAAAAAAAAAAAAAAAAAAAAAAAAAAAAAATGTACAGCGTGAAAAACAGCTTGAAATCTATGATTAACTTATTTATAAACGAGGCTTAGTCTGTGCAAATAGGTATGTGGTCTTCAAAAACAGTGCATGTGCATTACATGCGAAACTGGTGTATTTATCTAAAATTCAATATATGTACGTCAGTATCTAAACATGAACGATGGACACTGCGTAACACCCGTTTCCAGATCTAACTGTTTCCTAAAATACAATCATCAATTGACAATTCTCAAAAAGAGCTTACAAGTAAGGCTAACATTGAAATATGAAGAAAAAAAATTTTTTTTTTTTTCTCGATGGAATTTGTTTTTTGTATATTTCCATGTTAGCCTCACATTCAAGACAATTTTGAGAAGTAATTTCTTTCCTTGCGTCATGTAATATTATTTTTAGTGAGCTTTATTTTGTTGTTACGTTTTTCATAAAAGTTGTAAATGCATGGTGCGCAGCAACATTTTGTAATAACTTCCTGAAGATAAGCGCTAGCACGAAAGCTTGATAAATAACTGATTACCATATGGTTCAAAATCACCAATCTATAAATTAAAAAAAAATACATATCTTAATATATTTGTATAGCGGCGTAACTTGCTTTGGTATATTCCTAGATTATTGTAAGGCCTTTGATACTGTAAACAATAAAATCCTAATCAAGAAACTATCTAAATATGAAATAAGGGGCATTGTCCTAGACTGGTTTAAATCCTATCAGAATAACAGACACCAATATGTATCTATTGGTAATACTAACTCTGATTATCTTCCTATCTCCTGTGGTGTTCAGTCTTAGGCCCTTTGGTGTTTCTCTTGTATATTAATGATTTCTCCAACTCTACTAATGTTTTTGATATTCATCTTTTTGCCGATGACTCAAATTTATTCTATTCTGATAAAGATCTTATAAATCTAGAAAAAACTATTAACCTCGAATTAATTAAAGTTAATGAATGGTTAGTGGTAACAAGTTAACATTAAATGTCAGTAAATCCAACTTTGTCATTTTTACTTCTTGTCAGAAAAAACTTCCCTTTCAGCCTAAACTCTTCATCAACAATAATAATCTGGAACAGAAAAAGAAACTAAATATCTTGGTGTCATTTTAGATCATAATTTAAACTGGAAAAGTCATATTCATGAAATTTCTAAAAAAATGGCCAGAGGAATTGGAATTTTATCTCGCATTAGATATTTCACTGCCACAAAAATTTTGTTGCAACTCTATTACTCTCTTATTAATCCTCATTTAACATATGACACTATAACTTGGGGGAACACTTATGCTTATACTATTAGACCTCTTTTAATTCTTCAAAAAAAGGCAATTCGCCTAATTACCTTTTCTAATTACGATCAACCTTCTGACCCTTTATTTTTCAAAACACCAAATTCTGAAACTTCATGATCTTATCTACTTATATAATGCTAAGTTTCTTTATAACTTTCCTTCTAAATTACTTCCTAATGTATTTGACAACTTTTTCTCTCCAGTAAATGAATTACACCATTATAACACAAGACTTAATCTAAATTATCCTAATGTCTTCTTAAAATTAATACTAAGATACAAAGGTGCAGTTATTTGGAATTCAATTGATGATACATTAAAACAGCTGAGCTTAAGAACTTTCTCTAAGAAACTTAAAGCCTCTTTTCTTTCTACTTATTCTCCTTCAGATCCTGTTTAATAAATATCTTTTTCTCTTTGTATGTGAATGTCTAGTGTGTGCTTTTCATTTTCTTTTCTTTAATGTGTGTGTGTTTTTGTGTGCATACATAGGATTTAGATCATGTAAATAGTAATACAGTACGTAAATATAATTTAATAATCATAGATATATATAATAATGTATATATAGATACCTATTGATATTGTAATCTTTCAATTTTAGTCTTCTTTTCCATCCATTATTCTTTGTAATTTCAGATATTTGTGTTACCTAGCTCGTTTAGCTTTATGGTTATTCTAGGTAACCTCTACTATTCTTTTATAAATATACATATATCTATATTTTTCTCTATTGTAATCTCTGGTATAAATAAAGCACATTGTATCGTATTGTATTGAAGGAAGGACTCTATTACGCTTATTAAATATTCGTTCTCGCAACAATGTAATTTGTCAATAACCATAGCAATCCCGCATTCCTAATATCAAGAACAAGACGTTGTATATATTTTTTTCTCTGGAATGCCTGTTCTTTGAATAAAACATCGGCTTCAATTTTTGACCTGGTCATTAATAAAAATCTGGACATCCTAGCAACCACTGAAACTTGGCTGTCTGACGATGCGAAACGATATTGACGATATTGACCAAAATCCTACTGTTGCGGAGGTTCTTAATTAACTATCTACAAGACTACGATATCTATCATGTTTCAAGAACTGGCAGAAATGGCGGCGGTGTTGATATCTTCCTACGGAAAGGTTTCAAAGTCAAAGACGCCACCGATTCTTTGTCGTCTTTTAATAGAATGTTTAATTCTAACTTAATTGAAATTTCGGCAAAGCTAGACTCGTTCTGAGTAGCAGTGAATAGTCGATAGCCGCTGTTTCCACTTGTTGTATGCCCGCTGGACACCTATATACGTTAAACACACGCTATCACAATCACGCGCCTATAGTCACCCGCTTTGTCGCTTTACGTTTGAATGCTCCTTGATTTACTGATTCATTGCGTAAATCTAAGCAAGGCAATGTGAACGGAAATATCTCTCAACACGTCTAGAAGTTCATCGACAGATCCACAAAAAACAATGCCATCTTTATCTTTCACAGATAAATGAAGCCAAATTTACGTCTCTTTAAACCCCTACAACAGACCTCTGATCTGTTATCTCTGGAAAGTTGTCTCCAGGACATTACACAATGGTTGCCTTCAAATAAGCTAGATGTAACATGGGAAAAATTAGGCTCTACATTTAACGTCGCGTTTTCCGCCAACACTTACCACTATCTGCCAGCTTGAATGGTAAGGACATTGATCCGATAGATAAAGAACGTGATCTTTAATTGACGTCGTTTTGGACAACACACGTGAATAGTATAAGCAAATCAGCTTCATTGGGAATCCGCAACATTGAACGAATACGTAACTGCATCATCGGAAATGCAGAGTGAACGAGTTATTCATGTTTTTGTGTCATCAAAGCTTGAGTACTGCAATGGCATTTTATATGGACTATCGGAGTAAGAAATCCAGAAATTACAGAACCATAATACTGCATTTCGTGGCCACGCACCAGCGTATATCACCGCACTTCTACAAGAGCTCTGTCAATCCCGCTCATTAAGATAGTCCACACACACACACACACCACACAAATACACACACACACACACACACAAATAATAATAATAATAATAAATAATAATAAAAATAATAAAATGGTAGTAATAATAAATTGTCGACTTCCGTAATTCAAAATGGAAAAAAAAAAAAAAAAAAATAGTGACTTACTATATGTAAAGTATGCTGTCTGTTCCACGCACCTACACTCAATTTATGCCGAGCGCGCTTTCACTTGATATGAATATAAACTGTCTTACATTCGCTAAAAAAAATATTCAAAAACACACACAACCAATTACTGACAAAGAAAATTATCATTTTAATTTCAATTTAAATCTGTATTTTCTCCGTCGTGACTGAACTGAATGCAAGCTTATATTTTTCGAAAACGTTTTTTCTGGTTCTTGCTCCATCTCCAAAGAAACATTTTTTATATGAGGTACGAGACGACAACAAATAATAAAACTGACAGATTGAATTCTTAAAGTCAAATTATTATTTAATCAAGCCTAGAGCTCCTAGTGTGGATTACCAATGCTCTGAACGAAAAATAGTACAAAAAAAGGCGGAATTTACGGAATTTAGAAACGATTGGATTTTTGTATGCCCCCCCCCCTCCCTTTGTTGTTTTGCTGAAAATTGCCATCAAGCAAATGGTATATGCAAAATATTTTATGAGTCACAATAAAAGTAAAATCAAATTCTTCCTTCATTTGAATCGGCTATTACGAATTATTGCAAGTTAGTTTTCACATAGGGTTTCGAATTAAAATTTCGAATACGTCACTGACAGTCATTAGCATATGGTATGGAAAAACCTTTATAACTTCAAAAAGCTGGACTCAAACTATGAAGTTTATTTGGAGGTCATTCAATAGCTGGTCCCATGTAGAAACAACGCGGAGAATATTGTGATGAATATTGGAAGGTTCGGTTAATAAACCAGTGACGTTTGATGTATAACACTTTGGTCGACTAATAGTATGATAATAAGTAGTAGTAAGTAAGTAATAGTAGTAAGGTCCAAATAAAGTAACATTTTGAATTCGGGTGAAACGAAACTCTTCCCACTCGCTGTTTTACTTCTGATTGGTTGATCAAGTAATAATCACGAAAATGAAGTCCAAAACGGCTTTCGCACCGGAAATGGCTACCCTCTCAACCCCCCAATCTCTATTTTCGTTTGTTGTGCATAGATGGCAGTTTATTTTTAAA
Organism: Actinia tenebrosa; assembly: GCF_009602425.1. Next base: position 7,297 of record NW_022258289.1, read on the forward strand.
AACTATTGAATTTAAAAAGAAAATATTTTTTAAAATGAACTGTTTTATTACGTATTTTATAAAAATGGTACGAAAATGTTACGAAGATATAAACTGACCTACTGCGTATTCGTGCAAACACCACTAAGTCTAACACTGAAAATATTTACAAGATATAGGATGGCCGTTTAACGTGCAACCATAATTTCGTATGATTTGTAATGGGAATTTCGTCCTTTATTTTTTATTATCTTTACTATCTTTTCTATCTTACTAAGGATTTCAGACGTAAATGACGTATATACATAGCTTTTTAAAATGGTATCTATAAGCCTTCGCCATCGATTTAAAAAAGAAAATGGTTTAGTAAGCGTAAGGAAGCATAAAGCCTTGTTTCACTTGATGCCATTTCCTGTATCGTACCGTACGGAAGTCAACTATTMATTATCTGAATTGCTGAACTGCAACAAGTTTTCAATAGAATTCTTTCTGGATGACATCACATTGTGGTCAGTGTTTGACAACCATCTAGAGAAGATAATGAGATTCGAGGACTTTTTTACGCTGACTGAAATCAGCATTACAATAATTCTGTTTCGAATTTAAATTTTCCATTGCTCAGAGTTATTGTATTATCCTCAATACTCAATTTTACATCTACGTTCAGTGACAACAAATAAAAGTCCCAAGCCGTTGTTGCAGTTGCCGTACATGATAAAAACTATAGTATTGCTATGCGCGGAAACTTCAACGTCGAATTGGAACTATTAATCGTTGTCACTAAACGGAACTGTAAAATTGAGTATTGTGTGCAGAATCATTCGCGTATTCCATTAAATATCCATATTGTATTGCTGAGGCTCGGTACATACTTTACGGTTGGTATTTGAATATTTCATAGACACTGAAATGTTGTTGAGTTCGTAATCAATGAATAGTCCCTTTTCTCATTTGGTAAATACCGCTGTGTTTTATGACAAAAAACTCATCTGCACCTGCTTAGCTTCGCCTAAGAGTAACTATATTTTGATAAAATTCAACATTTATGTAAAGAATGTGCAGCTTGAATAATAACCGATGTTTGGAAATTTTAATGGTATCCGTGAATGGCTGACTTATAGAAAAGGCTTAACCTGTAATGGGAGGTTCTTATATAGGGCCAGTTATGACCAGAGGAGCACTTTACGGGCTGCATATTAAGGCGCTATTAGCAGCCGTCCAGCTTACGATCATTAGTGATTTGCTAGTACATTAGTGTTATGCCTCCAGACAGGGATAGGCTGTTGAACCGGGAGACAATCCCCTACTCTTCACAAACAATTCAACAGGTTCTTTTTTGTCCCCCATTTTACTGCAGGTAAGGAAGGATTGGGAAACGGGGCCTATGGTTTAAAGTCCTTATCCGGGAAGACCTGAAGGTCTAACCATTTCCAGATATTATTGCAAAGGCAGCGCCTTCTCCTCAGTTATTTTAGAACCCTGAGTATTGGTCCGGCCGAGGTTAGAGCCACGACCTTTCGCACAACAGACCGATGCTCTTACCAACTGAGCTCACAAGGTGGCGGTTGTACCAAATGTACAAATGAGTGTGTGGTCTGCAAAAAGAACAGCAGTATGCATCGACTATGCCAAACTGGTATTGAACAGAGTGGCATTTTGTTAACTCAAAAAAGGACTTTTCTTAAACTTATAAACCTAGCAAGGTATAATCCGTTTCATTATAAATGTCGCAGCTTCCTTTATTTCCGAAGTTCGGCAAAGTAGTATGACAGGATTGATAAAAGCCCTCGTGAACGTAAGAACAGTTACCACACATTCTGTGGATGGTACGCCTTTTCTGCCGTCCCCAATAATACTCACCACTATTTTAGTACAGAAATACGGCAAATAACTGAAAATGAATACCATAAACAAAATCATTATTGTTCGAGTTACTTTACGGTACCTAGGTATGCTGGAAATTTCTGTTGCACTTTCAGATAGTTGGCTCGCTTCCATTTTAGTCTTTCGTAGTTTTAACAGCATTTTGTAGTAAAATACAGCTGTAACGAAAAAACATATGGCCGTAACAAAGCCCGCTAATGTAGACAAGCTGTTTGTGGGTATAACAAACTGAAGAGAGCTCAGAAAAATTGAAATGACCCAAATTAATACCACTGTGATTGTGACCTTGGTTCTGGTAACATACTCAGTGTAGTGAACGCCTTTATGAATGATCAAATATCGATCAATAGATAAGGCTGTTACTGTGAATAGGGAACTCSCTGAAAATAAGTACCCAAAGAAATATGAGTGSTTTCCTATGRAACAAAATAGTTCAACGTTATACGTTARCTCTGCGACTTTCTTGGTCAAAWAAATTGGTAKTAACACARTGGCTATCAGGAGATCAGATACTGAGAGRYTGTAGAGAAGAAGAGTCGATGGCTTCCTCAAGGCAAGTGATGAGTACAGTGATCTCAGGAGTAAAAGATTGAGAAATGCCGAAGGTATAAGTARAAGTGCACTCCATATAAAAGCTGTCAGATAGTAGACTCGACCAAACATGATTTCTTCACGGTTGAATATCAGAAAATAACAGTTTTTTGGGAGAAACGGCGTCATGTTGAAGGCCATAGTCTTTTAGTTGTCAATTTTTGTGATTAAGTTTTTTGGGTCTGTTTGATACGATGCTTGTGTTGACGACACTGATAGGCCTTGTTGGAACAGCTTTCAGAAAAGGATACCTGTACATCAAAACATAGTACCATTGTCAAACATGCTGAAGCATGAAGAGGAAACGAGACAATACAAGACAGGATAAGASTTGTATATATTTTATATCACAACCATCACTTCCTGTAAGGGCCCCGCTCTACACACATATGCTCACTTCGTTATATAGATACAAAGTTTTCGATATAACGAATACTGTCATTGGTTGAAAGATAGCCACGTAACAAAAGTGAAATCTAAATGCCCCGAAATAARTTACTTATTTCGCGGTCGGGAAATAAGTTACACGTGACAAGACTGGTGAAAATAAACAAGTGCACGTGATCAGGACGTGAGACGCGCTAGTGGCGTGATATTTTGCACCAATCACAAATAACAAAGGTATTTTGTTGGAATTTTTTAGGGCAAATTGATCATGAAGCAAAACAAAAAACAAAAACAAAAAACACACACACACACAAAGAAAAACAGAGAGTTTTCAGTATTTCTACAGAAAAATACAAATGTTCATTGAGAAAAAGAATTCGGAAAAAACGCAAACAAACAGCTAAAAATGCTGCTAAGTAAAAAACAGAAAAAGAGAAGCTTTAAGACGTTTAAGGTAAATTTTAAATAATTTTCCGTGACTCAATACATTTACTGTAAGACCAAAACTCTTGATGATCTGTACGCGCAAAAATAACTTGGAATAAACTGATAATCAGTATTGTACAGATAAAGATTTTATAGTTTCAATCCTTTTTATAATTTGGTTTGTTTTTTTTTTTAACCAGAGATTTCATTGTTATAAGTTAGTGGGGGCTGCCGCATAGGAGGATTCAGTTCTTCCCTGGCAGCACCCTTTTTGCAACTTCTTTCTATTATTATTTGTTTGAAAATAAAGTTATTATAAATAAATAAAAATAAATGAATATAAAAGCAGGTAAAGTATAAATTCAATTAAGAAACCTTTCAATTTTGGAAAGTTATTTGATTGGTTACCCTCCAAAGACGCAAGGCATAATGGGGATGTGAAAGTAGAGAATTCAGTGCAAAAACCTAAGCCTGTAACAGAGTACAAATTAAAAACGGAATTCTCGCATTTGATTGGGTAATAATTAAATAATAGAAAATGAGCCAGAAAACGAGCCAGCCAATCTAAAGAAAATAATCAAGCTATGCTTTCCGCAAATAAAAAACAAAACAAAACAAAACAAAAAAAACAAACAAACAAACAAAATCGATAAATAAAAAATAAGAAAAAGACTATGAGCAAGACTATTAAACACGAAGTGGCAAGTACTTACGCAATGTTTTAGTCTACGAGAATATTCCAAGACCTAGCCGCAAAGTTTCCTGAACACGTTCAATTATACATTTTTCAATACAACTACAGTAGCTCCAAGTCAGCTACGTCAGCCAATCCAAAGTATGTCGATATTTAAATTAATTCAGATTTGCTTTATCGAGTAAACAACTTTTTTTAGACACAATTTGGTTCAAGTTAGGTAGGTACTAAAACTATTTAAATTACATGCATTTGAAACCAAAAACGCTTTGAATATATTAGTTGGTCGTGAACAAACAAATTTCATAAGATATTATGTGTTGAATATTTCACATTTCTTGTCTTCCCTTTTTACTGTTTTTCATGTATATTATTACTAAGTTATCACAAGGTTTCTAGTTCAATTTGGGATTGATTCGCACGAGTGTGTTTTTAAAAGAGCTGAAATTGCACTCGACCTAGGGTCTCGTGCAATCAACTCATTGAAAAACACACTCGTGGGAATCTGCAATCCCAAATTGAACTCGAAACCGTATGATTATTTATAGTAATAGTCACTATTTACAGCACACAACTCTCGACTCACAGGTGACTGTTTGTTACTGAGGGAGGGAAAGCGGTAAGCCAGGAGAAAAACCCTTTTGGCAAGGGAGAGGACAACACATCAAACAAACCCAACTCATAAGTGCTTATCAGTCAAGACAAGACAAGCCAGGCCAGACAAGGGAAAATGCTATTCTATGTGTCAAAGCTAGAAACAGCTACTGAGGAACCATTCAGTATAAATACAAAACACGACTCACCTAATAAAACTCAGTATATATCTGCCTTATCGATCGCGTTTCGTTATTAGTGGAGATATTTCAGCAACATGTGTCTCATTTTTACCCGTTAGTCTTCGACGACTAATTGAACTTCATTAAACATGATACTATTCTGATGTGAAATCGAAGTCAACCTGTACTAAATGCTAGCGCTAGACTAATAATAGGTGGTTTATGTCATAATAAAGTTTAAGCATTTCCGTTGCGATAAAGCAAAGCAAAACCATCGCCAACTATTTGGACCTTTTTGAGCCTGCGCTACCTCAGCAGAGTTACACATGAGTAAATCAAACATGGCGTGTAAATGCATAGAAATTGTATGGGCTCATAAAATTGAACAACAAATAAAAACATTGCTATAGGCTATACACAATTTGCCTCCATGCCTTCAAATTATACATTTACCTGTCTACAGTTCTGTAAAGCTATTTACATTAATTGTCAACAAAGTATGTTTAGGAAATGGGTTCAAAAATATAATAACTAAGGAACAGTAATCGCCTTCGATGACTCTGAACAAAAGCTCAAAATGTGAGAATATAGAGGCTGATAATTCAGTTTCAATTAACCCTACACAATTTGCCTACTTGAACTGTTAAACTACATTACCTTCGCCGTAGACCAAATTCAAAACTCGCATCGATTTGAGGCTTAAGTTGTGAACAAAGGAATCTGGCATGGTTCGTGACTTTTGAATCACGTCAGATTACTTTGAGGCACGCCAGATCCCTTTGTTCACAACTATCAGCTCCATAATTGTGCACGAAACAGGTGGACGATTCGTGTTTCGTTTTCGCTTGTAAAAATCCATTTTTTTGAATCCCATGAAATATGATGTGCCATTGTCAAGTTGAGCTTCTAACGCTTCCTTGAACGTGGTTTAAGTCTTGTTTTTGAAGTAGATACTAAGCCAAACTAGCGAATCATTTGGTATCAAAATATTCAGCGGAAACTCTGCTTTCTCATCTCGAAAAGATGTCTGGGATACACTTCAACGGACAGAATATTATGGCTACTTTATTAGGGGTATTTTCACTTCCGTTTGATCGCCGCGCTGTCTGGCGCGAAAATTTGTAAGTGTAAATAAATCATAAAAAGATGTAAAGTGTCTGACGTTCTCAAAAACAATAGCGTTATGAAAGTATAAGAATGATATAAGAGTGGATAGTAATCACTGCGTAACCTATGTAAGTCATTTTGAATCCGAATGAATTCAATAGAGAAACCGCGGACTACAATGCTTACATAAGTCCCAAATAATTGGCGATGCAAAAATGAAATGCGATTTTTTTTGTTGTTGTTAAGTTTTCAGAACGGTGAAACCAAAGCTGAATCTGTGGTTTTCCTTAATACTGCTACCCTTTCGAAAAATATCCGCTGAATAGCATTTAAGTCCGCAATTAATATTTTGTGAATATGACATTCCAATTTGGAGATTCTCAGCGTACAAGCCAATATTAATCCAGCCCCATACCGTCTTATACACACCAAATTAATTTAAGGAATTTGAATTACAGTCAAACCACCTCCAGCGTGGACGCGTAGAGGTCATTAATGACTTTAATTTTGGATTGTTGAATTCATTATTCGATTCGATCGAACATTCAGTAATGAAAGCTAATCTTCAAAGCCTAGCATTTTCGAAAGCAAAGTATATACGCAGCTGAAATGCAAGAGCAACTCTTTGTGCAAGGAATATGTAATATTAATRACATACCTTCTGTTTTCGCTATATACAAGAGCCTACCACTWATAAATTAAAATATATTAATACAATAATTGAAAAAAAGATTACGGGATAGCTCTAGGCCTGGTTGTGCGAAGGGTGAATAGAGCGATCCGATGAATAACTCCTTATCCAGTGGATAAGTCGATGCTATTATCCAATAAATGTATCCATAAATGTATTCGTCGGATAGCGCTATCAACCCTTCATACAACCAGGCCTTGGTTTTCAGCAGGACGAGAAAAATTGTTAAGCCGCAGGAGAGAACGAAGAGGCTACTTTACTAATTAAGAATTAATAAGTGGATGCGYAAAATGTATGTTCTCTAGTGAATGTGTTTGGAATTTGTATTTTAGTGTTTGTATTGTCGAAGTTGTGCATTCTTTAATTTCCGTTAGTATTTGTGATCATTTCGATGCTGGCTATGAACAAATAAGCTGTAGACGGTCAAAAAACACAGCGGTCTGTAGAAATGGGGTTGCACTCGGTCAGTAATAAATGAAATAAACCGCTTTAATTTATTTGTAAAATTCATCCAAAAAATTACGACGGTGCTTGCCAACTGAATTAATATCCGGGGAAGCTTTTCAAAAAACTTCTAGACCTTTTCCTTATACGTAAATATTTGTTTAAT
>NW_022258290.1:7889-19128 GCF_009602425.1 Actinia tenebrosa
GTCTTGAAAGCAACATTTGAATTCCCAGACTTACTGGTCACGCATGACGTAAATTACCAGTAACATGTTTTTTGAACCTTCTGTTTGTAGGTCATCTATCAAGTGACAGGATATTACAAAACCAATTTTTCATAAGATATACCCAATTAAGGGAGTCAGAGTTGAACATATAATTTAAATGATAGACAGATTTGACACAAAACAGATAGTAGTGATTGCTAATTTATAATTATAGCTTGACAATGGAATTCTGATTAAGATTGAAAAGATCAGATAGCTATGTTGAATCTTACATTCTGACCAAAATTATGAAACTGATGTTTAATTAATGCAAATTATATCAGTACATACTGCAGTATTAGGGCCAGTACAGTATTAATGTGTACGTAATATATACAGTATGAGTGGCTGTGTTGTATCAGATATACAAACTTGAGGCGTAGCCAAGAGTTTGTATATCAGATACAACACAGACGCAAATACTGTAGATTGCTTGTCAAACGTCTAGGTTAGTTCCTTTGTGTTTCGCTAAAATTTTCAAGATAAAAGTGAATCTGGCCAAGAAAATCCACCTTAAAGTTTATGCAAATGAACACAATTTTGTATCAGATTTACAACGCTCTTCATGGTCGTGATTTCTGTTGTGTTTTCCTCATGAACTATTAATGAGTTTGACAATGTCTTATACTATATTATAAGTTGAATATCTGAGCAGGGATCTAAGAGGCATCTGAAGTGTTTTAAAAATGCAATATTTATTTTCTAGAAAATTGTTTTAAAAAAAAGAACAATGGAGGTACTATGCGAAACCTATTTTTGAAATATTGTCTCTTGTTGTTTGTACAAATAGAGTACTCAAGTGTGATGTCACGAAAAAATAATTTTTGACTTTTATTATTTTCGATCTCTAATTTCTATAGACAATAAAAAAAGACGTTTACACACCAAATTTGACGAGAATCAGACAATTATCAGCTGAGATATGACCATTTGAATATATAATTACTCCATCCAAATCACTGAGCCGAAAATACAGTGATTCGTATGGATGGAGTAATTATATATTCAAATGGTCATATCTCAGCTGATAATTGTCTGATTCTCGTCAAATTTGGTGTGTAACCGTCTTTTCTGATTGTCTGTCGAATTTGTTAACCAAAAATATGATCAAGCAAAAATTAATTTTTGTGACGTCATCACTTGAGTGCTCTATTGTTTCTATTTATTTTATTCCTTGCGGTCATGAAGACTTTGCTTTCAGCCAATCAGACTTGGTACATCAACTGGAACACTATTTTTGTTTCGAGGTTAGCGATTATGAAGAGGCATCGTTAATTGTGTTTTTTCAAGCTTTTCTACCACACCTTTGGGTTTTTGATATCAGAAATATTCTTGTACAAAATTTGTGTTTAGACGTCTTTTTAATAATATTTCAAGAAGCTACTGACCTTAGTATATTAGTATAGTGTGGTTAATCAAATTAAGAACAATTTGCATAAAATGAATAACATTTATGCAATGAATGTTTATACAGCTTCAAATGTAATTAAGACATCATGTTCTTTTGGGTAGGAATATGAATAATATATACTGCAAGTTTTAAAATTTGAATAAGCTTTTTCAGAATATACTCTGAAATAGACATACTACATAAAAAATGAATAAATTTCGCTCATAAAGTTTCATTTTGGCTTATTTTGAGGCATTTAGTCGGACATGTGAATGGGTTTATAACACCGGTTGCAATAGTATTCAAAGCGTAAATTTTAGCATATTTGTTTCAAGCTGCACGGTTTTCAGTCCCTCTTTGCATTAAGCTTTGATATCTAAATAAAATACAAGCTTTATGAATATTTCTGATAGTCCCTCAGGGAGCGAGTCTTAAAGAATAAAGACTAACAAAGGAGACGGTAAAAAGGTATAATTGAGATACGTATGCACCAGTGAACTCACGATAACTAGTTGAAATAAAAACACGAATTCATACAAAAAAACACCTTTTCTTTTTTAAGCTTCTAGATTACATTTGTGTCGAGGGATTGAAGCACGCCATTACTACTACTATTGGCAAGTTGGCAGTCAACAATCACCAAATAAGGCTTACTACAAAACAACTTTTTTTGAAACTTAAATTAACAAAAATCAGCTGGGAGAATCGTGTAAGATTCTCAATAAGCGAAATGCAGGAAATAAATAAATAAAAAGGAATACCAATGGGAAAAAAATTTGGTATTTGGGGGTTAGTTTGGGCTTCAAGGGACGTCACTCCCACTCGCTGCTGAGCCGTATTAGATAAAACTGGTTAAAACTTGGCGCATTTTCAAACGATGTGGATTTTAAAAACTACGTTTTTTCGATCAATATGAATTCCGCCGTAAAGTTGGAACAAAATTCAAGTTTAACGCGAAAACAGATGCTAGAAGAAGCAGGTCTCGCACCCACAATCTTTGAACAAAAATTATAAGATTGTGAGTAAAGGTTAGGAGTCAAATATCCAGCCACATTTTGCACTTTGCAAAACAAAAACTGAATATATCCACCTGTAAAATCCTCAGAATACTTATTTAACGACCTAAACTAATCCTTACCTGATGTAAAGACGAAAAAAAACAGTCTATGTGAAAATATCTCGCAGCCAGTATCCACCGTATCTCAAGGACTACTCACTCAAACACCTAAAACAGGGCGTGCTTGACGTTTGAAAATATGACGTTGTCATACCAACAGCGTAATTTTATATGTTGCTTAGAAATTTAAGACTTTTGGTAAATAAAATATTCATACGGTTGAAGATACTGAGCAAATAATGAAAAACCTTTTTCTTAATTTTATATATTGTTGTAAAGTCAGTGCTTTTTTACGATAATAGAGCATGTGGAATCTATAAAGATTGTTGCTAAAAAATTCGCATGTTTTTGACTAATAACATATGATTGATTGATGTATCTATCTGTTGATAATTCTTTTGATAGTAAGTATAATAGAAATATTGCAATTCGCGTAATTCGTCTTAAATTATATTTATTAGTGTCATATGAATTGTCGAGAAATACGAAAATAAGAAATCAATTAATATTATATTCAAAAACACAATTTTATATAAACAACATTTCTCGTGCTACCAAGTGTGGTGGAGCGAGTAAAAAACTCTGAATTTTTCAAAACTAATGAAGCAATAACGAATAATAAACTGTTCGGTTGTGTAGGCTCTCAAAACACGCTAGCTAGTGCGAAAACGAAAGAAACTTGCAAGAATGATAGCCCCCATTGCAGATCTCGCATATAAAGTGTGATTATTGACAGCTATTTGCCTATTTCTTGCTTTACTTTCTACTGTTCTTTTTGTCTTTCTTTTTCTCATTTCTTTTTCTTATTCTTATTTCAGTTGCGCGTTGAATAATTAGTCAAATTAAATTATTTAAATAAGCCTTTTCATAGTTTAAGAATCGATTCCACTGCGCATGCGATTTTATCCCGAAGTTCTCACTTATTAGTGGATTGAGAGCCACGGTTCTGTTTGATTGGCTCCGATTGGTATGGAAGCCATTTGAGTTCAATGGCACTTTTTGTTTGGCTCTGGGGAAGCCATTTTTGAGCAACGGTCCTTTTTGATTGGCTCCAAGTGGTATGGTTAACAATTTTACAATAACTAACAATTTTTTCGCGCGCTGATTGGTTATTTTTCATCATCAATGCTTGGTTTTCTAAAATCTTAAGTATTCACCCCATAAAACTGTTTTTTATTTTATGTTATTCATATCATTATAAGACAAGTCTTATACCAAAATAATCTTTATTGCGAGTCCAATTCTATCACGCAATTTTTCCACGCATTTTCAAAGCATTAGAAATAGGGAAATCTTATTGAAATAATGTTTTTAACTTATTAGATGATTGGTAACTTTATTTGGATGATTTTTGCTATTGAAAATTGAAAATGTTTGCAATTTAAACATTATTTCTGAACTTCGTGATTTGGCCGCCATATTGGTGTCCCTCAATAAGACACCAAAATGACGGACCCATACATTTCAACTACATTATGGGCATGATCAATCCCTTGTATCTAGGTATCTAAACTTCTTTTAGTAAGAATTTTGGCTGAGATATATATTTTTGGCTACTCTTTCGGCCTGTGGAAGTTTTGTTCTATATAAATCCTGGCAAAATTTTGGCAAAACTAACGTCAACGAGCGCGCGCTCTTTCCGTTGGTTCCTAAAAATGAGAAGTTTTTATCGTTATCGTTTTTGTTAAAAATGAGAAGTTTTTATTGTTTTTGTCAGATTCAGTTAGGTTGAAAAGGTCCTAATAAACGGACGAAACCAGTCCCTAAACTGCAATTGTGTTGTTGTTAGTGCGTGGGGGATTATAAAAATCACCAGAGGGTGTGTATAGATATGAATGTTATTGCACAGGGAGCCCAATTTAGGATAAAATGAATGATGATACATAAGAGGAATCATATAGGAAAACAAAGGCGCGCGCGAAAAAAAATGTGTTAGTGCATTTTTTATCGATATTTTTACTCTATCGTATTACGGAAGACATCTTGACCTCGAATTTAAAAAGTAATTATTTTTTTATTTCTTCCCGGTTTATTTTCACCATTCACTTTAATCTAAATTGGGCTCCCTGTGGTTGTCGTAATTAACAAAATAGACATCAGTCTTTTGTGTCTGTTCTCTTATGTCCGCACATTGTCACACTGCCTTGTGAATCTGAGACGAAAATATTTGAAAGAATGAATGAATGAATAAATGAATAAATGAAAGAACGAACAAATGAATGAAAGAATGAAAATGAACAAGGCATGATCTGAAGTCCTTTTCTTCTCTCTCTCTCTCTCTCATGGCTCCAGACTTTTTCTCTAACTTTGTCTGAGTCTGAGTCTACTCTAAGTCAAAACACCTATTGTGTAAACCACGAGGTGACAAGATCTTAGACAATCAGTCAAAACAATCAAGATCCACAAAACTGACAGCCGCTTAGATGAGACTCATACTTATGAGAGAACAATAACAACCCATTCCATTACATTACAGATTGTTTCTTTGTTATTATCTAATAGTTTCTAGCTATCCCCCATCAATATAATGACTTTCCATCAAGTAGAATAAATGCTAAGGTCCCCCAGACCTCCCCTCAATAGAAAAAATACAGGATGCACACAGGTATTCTCTAAAAAATTTCAAGAACTTTTCAAGGACATTTAAAGGAGTTTTGCAATGTTTTCAAGGACACAAAATCTCCTTTTTGACCTCGTTTCATAACAGGAAACGGACCAAAGAGCAGAAACTGTTCTATTCACGTCACTCTAGCACATGTTTTGAGACTTAATTACTCCCGGTCAGCATTCAGTTTTCATCAATATCAGAAATCAACATAGGAATATTATCAAATTTATTATTTGTATAATCAGTATATGACAATAATTGTCAAGCAATTATTGCTTTATTTTTCAAGGATGATTCATGCAAATTAAATTTAAGGGCATTTTAAGAATCAAGTTCAAGTATTTTTTAAGGAAATTTTACATACAAGGAGTTTTCAAGGACCTGTGTGCACCCGACTGTGCACCCTGAAGAAATTATTGTATATAAGAAACAAATGTTAAATTCTAGCTAAAAACACTACCAATTAAAAATATATATTTCATTTTTTTAATCAATCGATATACATACGTCTATATTGGGAAAAGACATACAATATTTTCCTTTGAGTTACCTTAATGTCTTGGGAACATTTCATGAATAAAGACTTCCTCAAAAACCAGTGCAAACCACCAAATAAATGTAGCTGGTTTCAAGTTCTGTCTTCAAGTTTCAAGCTCTGAATCTCACTACCGTCAAATTTTCTATCCAATTTTTTTCTTGTATCGTTACTTCTTTGAATTTCATTTTTTGTTTGGTTGGGAATATCTGTGGTAACATTATGATTAGATTCAGATAGGCACTGATCATTATCATCATCATTATCATCATCATCATCGTCTTCATCATCTTTGTGTATGTCATTTATGTTGTTGACATTTTTATCCTTGTTAACTTTGATTGGAGATTGCGTGCTGTCATTATTAATGGAAGGTTTCATTTGGTTTACGTCATTATTATCATTATCTTCATCATCATCAACACCATGGTCTTTGATATCAATATCATTATGATTACCATTATCACTTTGTTTACAATCATCTTCATCATTTGAATCATTGTCATTACTGTCTTCATTGCCATGATTATCAATGTGGCCCTCCTCATTCTCATCATCATCATCATCATCACCATCATCTCTTCATCATTTGAATCATTGTCATTACTGTCTTCATTGCCATGATTATCAATGTGGCCCTCCTCATTCTCATCATCATCATCATCATCACCATCATCATCCTCATCTGACTCTTCTTCCCTACAATAAAAAGGATATTTATGAGGTTCGAACATCTACAGCTGTATGTCATAGTTTCCACACAACAAAATTGATATTTTTTCAACAAGCTAATAAACATAGTCCACTATTTTCCCATTCCAGACCCCATGTCATTCCCTAGAGTATTATTTCTTTGTCTAATGGTTGCACATGAGAAGACACATGAATATGGATATGACTCAAACAAAGAAATGATACTCTAGGGAATGACAAAAATGGGAAAAGGGGAATGGATAAATCATTACGCCCAAGCAGATTTGGTACATAGAGGCTTTGTGCCATGGCTTGATGGCAGCCATGAAGGGCTGTAACCAGGGGGGGGGAGCACAGGTTGCATGTGCACCCCTCCCATAAAAGCCCCACCTCCCCTGCAAGATCCCTGGTTATGCCCCTGTCATGACAAACAGGAGGCACAACAATAGAGTCTTCCTTCCCTGGGAAGCTGAAGTTTTTCTCATGTAATTCAGATAATTGACTCTGGTACATCAATTGACTCTGGTGTTGATGTTCCTGCCTCCTGCCATGGCTGCCATCATGTGCTGGTGCAAAGCCTCTACACAAGAGTATTTCTTACTTACCTGTCATATCCAAACTGAGAAGAAGAGACTAATCTATTGGGATTAAAATGTTCTTTCTCCATGTCAATATCTGTCATGTCTAAAAAGCATACAATTCAAATTAACAAATAGACATTATTTTGTCATGTGTCTGTCCTCTTATTGACGATAAATTGCATCATCACATTGTCAAAGTAGTGTGGGTCTATGAGGCATATTCAACTATCCTATTATTGATAGTTGTTAATTATGTTATATATAATCATATTATTCAGAAATTTGTACATGTAAGTTATTGCATAAAACATCATATTACTTTAAAATTTAACATAAAACCAGAAACAAAAGACTTTTATCTGACAGTTATTTGGTACTGTAGTTCTCTTTCCTGATTTGAGGGTTTTCCTACAGGTTCACCAGTATTTCTTACTCAGCAAAACCTAACCAGCTACATTCCAATTCAATGAAGAAAAACTAGCTTGATAAAACACAATTCACATCTTTAATAAAGAAATCATTGTTGTTATTGTTGGTAAATCAAAGAAGAGAAATGTCCAAGAACAGAGACTGATCATGATGTTACACAGTCTCAATCACCGTCAGTCATGCCTCCATTTCTCCAAATCTTATTTCAGATTTGCACGTACCTTGCGATGAAGCATGAGCTTCACTCTTTTCCTTTTCACACTTTTCTAACCATTCGTTTTGTCCTTCAATGACTTCCTTGCTGTTCTGGCAAGATGCATAAAGATCCAAGAGTTCCCTAATGTCAAACATTAAATTACTGTTAGTCATTACGGTGAGGGGATAGGAGGGGAGGGTTTGTCACAGTCTATTGGTAAGGCCCTGTTAGGGGACAGTTCCCATAAGAACCGGCCTCGAAACAGCCACATGAGATCACCAACAACAGACTACTTTGATTAATTACTGACAGGCCCTGTTAGGGGAAAATTCCAACCAGGGACACAAGAAGCACAGGAGAGAACCAACAAACAACTCTACTCACATACCACACCGAGCTCAGCGGGACTCGAACCCGGATCGCATTGGCATGCTTCCCTGATTTTTTAAGCTGTGGGGAGGCTTTGGCGATGGTCTATTGCAAAATATTATTTAATTATGGTATGATAAATAGACTCAATGTTTTTTTTTATCTTACTGATTCAGTGTATAGAATGTTTTTCCCCACTTGAATACTCTTAGGATGTTTCTTCCAATTTCTTCAAAACCTAAATATGAATCATAAGGTCACAACAAAATATGGTCTTAAGCTCTGAAGTTAGTGTGCTACCAGCCATACCTTGAACCTTCTACAAGTTTTTTATTTCATTTTGACATCTTTTTGAAAAGTTTTTGACAAGTTTTAATTGTGCTCTTTGCCACTAATCAATTAGACATTGGCACTTCACATTTATGGTTGGATAGGTGGAGTATGTACATCGATGTAATGATAGCAAAACATCAAAGTGAAGTGCTAAACATAATTAGTGGTAAGAAGATCAATTAAACCTTGTCAAAAAGTTGTTCAAGGTGTGTTCAAGGTAGTCAGCGCTTAGCACTGTAAAATAGACTGTTTTCAAATTAGTCAAATACTGATATGTTCTTTGATCACAGACTCATTTATGCAGGATTAGCCTCATTTTAGTATCCAAATCTTTCAAAATACTAATAGTAATGTAGAGTGCACAGCTACAACAACATGGACCTCTACTAAAATGAATGAATACTCAAAATAATTCCATACAAAATCAACGCAAACCCTTTAAAGCAGAGAATTCAAAACTGAAGTATTTCTAAGGGAGGAAGACCAGAGAACCCTAGAAAAGCTCTCAAAGAGAGAACTAACAAGTAAATAAAGTACATACAAATACCTGTGATGTATAGAGTTGCAGCAAACGCTTCGACACAAGAGAGTTTACAAGGATGCCCATAGTTGATAGGATTGGCAGCAACAAGGTACGGCAACAACCTAGGGTAACCTCCGTGCATCTTCTTAAATGGTGTACCCTGCAGCTTTGCCCAAGAACAATCAATCACAGCAACTCCATGAGCACTTACAATATCTCTGTCCTCTGGAGAAAGACATTGTGTTCCAACAGGACTGAGAATAATGCCTTTGAAACTCTGGGATATTCTGAGAGTCCTGACGAATCCTAGTCTTGAAAGTTTTTTTCCAGAGCATTTTTTGGGGTCGCAATGTTCCAAATCCTGAACAGTTACATAACAGACAATTTTATTTTGGAAAAGATATTAACATCTAACATGTCAGTCAAGTATACATGTATGCTTTTATTATGCATTGACAACAGAGCTTGCAAAACTTACCCACATTGCCAAAGGAAAGGGTAGTCCACGGCCATAATCTTTCTGCGCACTTGCTTCTCCATGTGCTAAGAAAGTAACTCTTAGTTTAGTTGTGTTTTGGGGGGGGGGGGGGGGGAAAAAAAAAGCTCAAGTCTTAATAGGGCTAATGTCATTCCCAAAAGAAGACACATTAAAATGGATTAAATAATCAGCATTTCATGAGAAAACAATTCGTCACTGCTAAATTGAAAGGTAGAGTGTTGGTTAAGCTCTAATGATACAGTTTTTTCATCAAAGAGAAGTTATAAGAGAAAGTAGTTATAAGCTAGGCGGCGGAACCGGGGGGGCCGGGGGACATGTGCTCCCCCACGAAATATTGGTTCACATGAAATAAAAACGCAGTGTCTAAATGCCCGGCAGCCGGTCGCGGTCTAAAATTGACTAAATGCCCGGCAGTCCAAACTTTCACCAAAAAAAAAAACGAGGACTGGCTACAGCTAATGGTATCAAACTAGTCTAACTTTATTATGTTATATTAAGTGCTTCCTGTAGTCTGGACTGATTCGAAAAAAGATTGTCTGTATTCGCTTATACGTAGGTAATTTATCGTATTTTTTGCGAAAATTGCGACCGGCAGTGTTGGCGAAAATATTCTAAGTGACATGAACCAAGTGCTCCGTATTCTATGCCGAGCGAATACAGACAATCTTTTTTCGAATCAGTCCAGACTACAGGAAGCGCTTAATATAACATAATAAAGTTAGACTAGTTTGATACCATTAGCTGTAGCCAGTTCTCGTTTTTTTTGGTGAAAGTTTGGACTGCCGGGCATTTAGTCAATTTTAGACCGCGACCGGCTGCCGGGTATTTAGACACTGCGAAATAAAAATGCATAGATTCGATTTTAATTACTGTTATTAAGTTATTTTTGTGATTTTTTGCAGCGCTCCCCCAAAGATTTTCAGCTTCCGCCGCCCCTGAGCTTAATACAACAAACAAACAGCTAACCACAGTTCTCGTAGTCTCCACCGTATTCAATCTCACTGGATACATCCTTTTGCCATTTTTCTTCGTATCTTAAGCTTTTACTCGTTTTYTGTCGGCTTTGTGACGACTTTCCTTTTCCTTTATGCTTACCCATGTTTATATGACCCTTTTATAAGCCAAAAAACAAGAATTAAGTTAAAAAGGGTCAAACACTAGTACACGTGAAAAGCTCTTCTTCTTCCGCCATTTTGTATTTATCCCTTTGTGGAAATCGCGGAAGTCTAGGTACTAGTTCGTCTTTTGGGGACTGGGTCACATGGGTAAAGAGTTTGATTTCATTTTTCCATTTTTCTTTCTTCCTTCCTTCCTTCCTTCCTTCCTTTTTCTTTTAACATTTTTTTCAAAATTCTAACTCAATCGACTAGGTCTTAGGAAGGTTGTTCTCCCGAATGAAGTCTTGGGGTGTATCAAATTGGCCAATCGGCGTGACGCTATTATGAGCGCTATATTTTTTCCCCAATTGTATTAACCCCAATAGCGAAAGCTCTTAGAAACCTATTTAATGTCTGCATCAAGCGGTAAAAAAGCAGGGCCTGTATTTTGTTTACCTTGGTGATTCTAATTCCGCTTTATAAAGTAAATCTCGACGCTAACATTTTCTTGAACTACAGGTAAGAATCTTTCCTCTTGAAATTAATACTTCCAAAAATCTCTGTCCCTCCTCCATATTCAAAGATTAGAAAAAGAAATTGAAAGAGATGAACTAATGCTGAGTGAGTGAGTGTAAAAAAGAACAAAATATTGGCTTTCGTTTTCGTTTCATCTTTGAACATCAGGGGCTGGTTGTACAAAGGGTGGATAGCGCTATCCGATATATAAAACCTTATCCAGTGAATATAGAAAAATAAACTTAAATAAACATTTTCACATTAATAGGCTTCTCTTTTCCTAAGAAATTTGA
>NW_022258291.1:26579-44437 GCF_009602425.1 Actinia tenebrosa
TTGTAGATAGGGCAAAAGGATTAAGCGTTTTGAACGATGAAACTATCGTATAAAACCACGCGTGCTTGACCTATTACAACTTTTGTTTACTGGAAGGCTTGCTCTCCAGTTTTGTGTTGCTAAGCGGTATCCAAGCACGTGACCACTAGCTGCAAAGGGCCTATTGAATCTTCATCATGTATTATTATGAATGTTTTTATAATTTATTTCTATTTAGTACTAACTAGTGTGGTTTTATTTATTATTTTAGATACAGCCCTACTACACCTTTAAATCCTTAGCCTTAATCTACTATAGCTCTTGTTTCTAAAATGCTTCAGTCCTTGTTGTCTATCTTTGTATTGTTGTGTTGTATTTGCTTTTGTCTTGTATATTGGTGGTTTTCTACACTAACTCTTAGAAGTATACTAAACTTATTTCACTATGAACTTCACATTTTTTTGCCATTTATATTGCACGAGGCAACTCAAAATCAAATACCTTAATGCTTAACTCTTAACTGAAAAAGAAATCCATTAGTTTTTCATAGTTAACTTTTATTTAAGACAGTCAATTCAAAAAAATGTTGACATAGACTGGCTCAAGCCTATGCGACTGGGCCAAAACTGAGTATAGGTAGAAATCACAGAAGCAGTTGCGCAAATCCAATGGTTTCATCTACCCATAGTTTTGCTTACTGAAGTTTGTCTAACAAACTTCAGTAGGAAAAACTATGAGTAGGTGAAACTATGATAATTCCCTGAATGGATATGCCTCACAGTACAGACCATTATTTTATGAGCAGCAGTTGTTGAGGGAGATATTCTTATTGTAAGTGTGCAAATGATGAACCACTTCTGGGGCAGCTACAAGATTTTTTCTAGGGGGAGGGGTGTACCATCCAGGATTTTTATTTTAGGATAGGGTGCACCCTTTGCTTACAAACTCAAACACCAGTAGATATCAGGGCATCTAGGGAAGGGGGGGGGGGGGTTCACTCCCCCTGCACCCCTCCCCTAGGTCTAACCCTGCACTTAAGTGGTTTCTACCCATAGTCACTTTCAGTCAAGTCCTGTAGGCTTGAGCTGCTTGATGACAACATTTTTTGAATGGACTGTATACACAACCATTTTAAGGTTTACAGTTAAAAACCTAATAACATTAACACTCCAGCAAGTTTATTTTTATCAATAAGCACCTAAATTTTGTACAATTTAATAAATTCTATGCTGTAGTCTTGTATCTAAAATTGTGTTTCTAGTCTTAAAATAGGACTTGGCTCTTTTCTTTTGTGTTGTTGCTTGTTTCTTTTGTCGAGGTAGAGGCTTTTGTCGAGGTAGAGGCTTTTGTCGTAGTTGCTGCTGTTATTGTTGCTTCTGCTTCTGTTTCTCCTGTTGTTATTGTTGCTGTTATCGTATTTCTCTTTTAATTTGGCAATACGTACTTTGTTGTTGTTTTCCAAGTAATTCCTAACCTTTCCACAATGTAAATATTGCCTACTTAATTATTTACTGGCTGACAATTATCTGGGTATCTACAAGGATTATAAAAAGTATTGTCAACCTACGAGGGATTACACCTTATAATTAACGTCTTTACTATTCTATTATATTATGGTAGGATTTGGGTTTGTAACATTTGATACAAAGGAAGCAGTTAACAAGGCAGTTGATATGCACTATCATCAGATCAATGGAAAAATGGTGTAGTTAGAGCTCCATAATAATGTTGTTGTAGTTCTTGATTGGATTTGCTGTTATTGAACTAGCTGCAATAGATACCTTAAGATTATCTTTGTTCTCAGGATAAATGGGATATATGAAAAAAATCACTTTTTCTCAATGGAATTTGTGTCATTTCTTTTGTATTTTTCTTTTAACGTTTCAAAACAATTTGTATTAAAAAAATCTTTGGTTTGTAATGTGATTTTAACTTTTCAAGGATTTAATTCTTTTGATACCAGCTAGTTCAAAACAACAATACAGGACTACGAAAAATCATTGTTGTATTTGTCTTTGTTGTCTTTCATTGTCGTTTGAGTCTGTTTTGAATGTGTGTTTTGTTACGTATGGAAAAACTCTGTTTAAAGATAGAGCTTAGATCATATATCTGAAAGTTATTCTATCCTTTAAATGAACATAATTACATTCTTTAATCAGAGTTTTTCTTCATGCTTCACTGATGGCTTACTGAAACTTCAAGGCTAGCTATTGTTTACTTCCGAATTCACACTACTTTGATTAAGAAATTCTAAAGAGATGAATAATTTATGGCCACCAACCTAACACTTATAGGTTAACTTGAAGTTTCTGCTTTCGCTTTTGTCTAGAGTTGGCTTGTAGTGGTTGTTGATATAGTGCTGTGTGAAGTACTGTTGATGTAGTGCTGTGTGAAGTACTGTTGATGTAGTGCTGTGTGAAGTACTGTTGATGTAGTGTTGTGTGTTGTACTGTTGATGTAGTGCTGTGTTGTGCTGTTGATGTAGTGCTGTGTGTTGTACTGTTGATGTTTTGCTGTGTTGTACTGTTGATGTTGTGCTGTGTTGTACTGTTGATGTGAAACCGTTGATGTAGTGCTGTGTGTTGTGTTGATGTAGTACTCTGTGTTTTGTACAGTTGATGTAGTGCTCTGTATTGTACTGTTGAATTTTGCAGTAAAAGGGATCAATGAAATTATTAATACATTCAATTTAGTTCCAAAGCAAATCTATTCCAGATAGCATATTTTAACTTACTATGAGAAAACCTTATTAAATTGAAAACCTAGATATTTTTAGCTTAATTAAGGCTTAATTAACTTACAAATTCAATTACAAATTAGAGTATTTAGCTTAATACTTTGATTAATATATCCTTGCATTCTCATGACTCTTATATTAAGGGCTTGAAAATCCAAGGGTACTTGACTAAAATTATCCTAGATCATACCAATTACCTTAGTTTGGGGATGTGTATATGTTAGTTGTAGTTTTCCGGTGTTAGTAGTGTAATGTGAGCTGCTTGGTTATTGATACTTCAGTTCTCGGGTATTCTAATAGTATACTTATGCTGTCTTTTTGTTTTTTGGATACAGGTCGAAGTTAAAATAGCTGAGCACAGAATGGGACAACCAAAGATGCCCTTTGGTGGACAGGCCAATCCACTTGCTACCCCTGTACATGGAATGCCGGGTGCTATGGGGCGTGGACAGTTTGGCCAACAATATGGAATGCAATCAGGTATGTATTGCAAGTGTGCAAAAGGGTTCACTCCCTCTCCTCATCATTATAGAGTAATCAAGTGTGACATCACGAAAAACATATTTTGGCTCTAAAAAATTTCGATCTCCAATTTAAATAGAAAGCACCACCGGTGCTTCCCTTAAATAGACTGACACGTGATTGTTACTGGATGGCAAAAAAAGCTGGACTTCCTTTATATAAAGATTATTTGCTGGATTACTAATGTCATATCCAAATCCTTTTCAAAAATACAAAAAAATAAGTGTGTTTCCTGTTGCGTGACCGACCATAATTTGCTTTCCGATTTTTGGCGACACTAATATTTTTTCATTCCCAAATGCACCACAGGGTTCCCAGTAAGCTCATTTCCACTGAAAACGAAAAAATACCTTGTCGTATCAGTAAAAAAAATGTCCAACCTACCGACCCCAATTATTTTTCTCATGCAAAAGGCCTTATATGATACTTTCAATTTCAATATACAAAGCAATTTGTTAACAAAGTCATATATCAGCACGTGACTGTTTGTTGCAAAAGACCTATTTTCATAGTTTATTCAATATGGCAGAGGAACCATGAACAGAATATGAATGTTGTTCTCTCCATTGCTTTGAGGGGTTTTATAAACATTCCCCTCTGCAAAAAGCACTGTATACCTTCTCCATAGCTGTCATTATTATCATCTTTCTAGCTTATCCTCAACAAGCAGGTGTAGGACGTGGTGGATATAACGCCAATGCTGGTTATGGGGCATATGGCGCTGTAGGAGCTGGTGCTAACTATGGCTATGGTGGTAAGTTACTTAACAAATCCCTCTTAGATTTCCATTTGATGCCTTAAAGTGTTCAAAACTCAAGTGGAACAAGCAAGTGACTAAGTGGTTTCACTGTAAAGTGAAACATCACATTCCAATCATGATGATTAAAATACCGTTAATTTTGCAATTTTGGAGGTCACACATTTCACAGCACTTAAATTTTGCAAAAAAAACAAAAAAACATTCTAAGTCACTTTAATTTCGCCATTTCACAGAAAGAGTTACTCATTACCTGTTTTAATTCAAACACTCAGCTTTCTTGAACAGTGACTTTATTAATTATCAGTAACAATGATGAAAAATAGTTCGCGTTAATCAGACATGTTCTGGTGCAGTCAGCAACTGCCAAAGAAAGTACTAGCAGTACCAGTGATGGGGAATAAGAGATTGTCTCAGATGTCGAAGCTCATCAAATTCAATATTTATTTAAATGTGCATTATGGGTGACCACTTAATTTTTGCGATTTTTTTTTAAGGGTTCAAATTCACCATGTATGGACAAAGCACCCTAGTAATACTCATATCTGCTAATTTTAGCTCCGCAGACACCTCAAGGGTATGGTGCAGCTGGTATGCCGATGGGTGGAGCCCCTGCAAGTGGAGCAGGCTATACCCCTGCTGCTTATGGAGCTGCCCCTCAGATGCCTGGTTATGGCGTGGGTGCTGGTAGAGAACCTGCTGCACCAGCGTATGGAGCAACACCAGGTAATGATCGATTCATGTTGTGTAGCTGTGGTTAATACATTCACTTTATACGAATTTATACGACCTTAGCAATAGACCTAATCAATTTAGGCAGAATATTTTCCCATTTCATTTTTTCCCATTTTTTGGGTGGCATGGGTGGCGTTCGCAGTTAACGTGTCGTCTTTCACCACTGTGAGTGCAACGGGTCGGGTCGCTGGTTCCAGCCCTGCGGTCGTCACATGTGAATTGAGTTTGTTTGATGTGTTTTTCTCTCCTATGCTACAAGGGKTTTCTCCGGGTTCTCCGGTTTCCTCCCTCCATAAAAATCAACATGTGAGTTGAGCGTTGTGTGCATAGAATATTAAATGTAGTGGTAAGGCGTGTGAGCGAAAAGTGCCCCCAATTAGTGCAAAAGCGCTACAACGACTAGACACTTAAACAAAGTGATTTATTATTTTTTTTAATTTTTAATTTTTATACCTTATGTCATTTGAGTAGTATCCATTTTCATGTTTTTTATGTGTTAACATTAAACAAAGAAATGATACTCTAGGAAATGAAATGGGAAAACAGTAACTTAGGTCTGTCATGTGTCTTTCTCCGATTTCTCAATCTCAGTTTTTTTATGACCAAAGGATGCCTGTAACATCTTGTTCTATTTCAGGACCTGGTGCTGGAGTACCTGCTCATGGGGAGGCGCCCGCAGGAGGTGACTACTCTGCCTACAGTGCTTATGGTATGTATTTTCTACAGTATCTCTTACTTGGTTGTTGTTTATTGAGGTTTTACATCCTCACAGGGCTTAAAATAACTGGCCAATAAGTTGCGGGTCATGATCACAGGCCTAATTAGTTTTAGCCTAGTCATTTCTCATCTCTTGCTAAATGTCACTGGTCAAAATGACTGGCAAGGCAAAGATTTGACTAGACAAGTTACAGTTCTGGCCGATGTCTGGCCGTTATTTTAAGACCTGCCATCACTTGCCCACACCCATAATACAGCTTTGGCTGCCTGTGGTTAGATGGTAGAACGATGTGATCCCTCTGTTCTTGGAAATTGAATTTTTATGTTTAACGATTGTGTGCTGCCGTCACATAATGGTACATAACCTCTATTAGCCTTTTTGGAGTTGTAGACTATGCGTTGCATTACGGGGAGGTTTTGAGGAATGCTTCATCAGCCTGTTGATATTTTATGCAACACGATTTCTGTGAGTTCAGAATTAAGAATCGTGACACAAGGTGTAAGAGTGTTTACACGGTGCAATGAAGACTTAATCGTTGCCAAAAGTAGAAACGAATTATACCTTTCGCAATGAGTGCTGCAACTTGTCTTGCAAAATGTTTCAATTTGTGCTGGAGGTTACAAGTTTCAAATAAAATTGCTTTGTGTAATCGCATCTTAACTCTTATCTGATTTGTTGGTGTTCTTTTTGTGTGTGTGCAGGACTCGGCAATTACCAACAACAGGATTCGCAGTACGGACCTGCTAGAGGGTCATTTGGCAGTGAAGCTGCATACTCAGCATACCCTGCTGGGGATTCGTATGCCAGTGCAGGTGGTCCCGCTGGGTATGGTGCAGGAGGCAGCGCGGGAGAATCCTTTGGAAGAGGTGGAGGAGCCGCAAGGGGATTCCATCCTTATGGACGCTAAATATCTTATATTTAACTACCATACATTTACTTTATCACTCGTGTAGTCTGCAAGTACTCTCGTTGGGTTTTCCATCCTTATGGACGCTAAATATCTTACATTTAACTACGACACACATTACACATTTACTATATCACTCTTGTAGTCTGCAAAATTCCTTATCCTGTTTAGTTGGCAATGAACGAAAGATTTTACAGTACTTGAACAAAAGATTGTAGAATATTACCGATAGTTATCATACATGTTGGCTTATAATGATACATACCTAGGAAACGCTCTAAGATTTTTATTTATTGTTAAGATTGACAGCTACGTTCCAGATACAAGAATGCTCACTTCATAAGGGACGGACCATTAATGACGTTTTAATGGGAGGCTATATATGTGTTAAATACATCTACAGTTAAAGGCAAATCACTTTTCAACAGTATCAAATGTAGATAGTCCTAGATTGATATTCATTTGTTTGTAAAGACCAGAATTTTCTCTTTTCCCCATCTACTGATTTTACTACTTTGGGCTTGTATAGATTTTAGAGTCCCTATATTTGTAAGTAGCTGGAAACACTAGAATAAAAGATCAGAATTTTCTTTATTCTCTGTATTATTTTTGAGGGATGAGTATCAGAGAAAACCCTGGGATAATTGGAAGGGAAGTGTAGGGATCAAAACATTGGTTGTTTGAGTACGTTTGCGGGTAAAATACTTCAACGTTCAAATTTTTTCATACTTTCATCGATTAACAATACATACGTATTGTAAAGAGTCGAAAAATTGGTGTCTGAACTCGTTTTGGAGATAATTCGCATGGTATTTAGCACCAACTTCTATGAAAAACATTGGAGAGCGTGAAGATTGTGAGTGAGTTTAGTGAAGATTGTCGAGAGACTGGGTTTCTGAACGTTACAACTTTTACAAAGGAATGTATGTTAGCACATTTCTTTTTTTAAATTTCATGTTTACGTGCAATCTTCACGAATCTTCGCAGTCTAACTTATATCGGTATGACAACTTTTTACTGGGTTACCTATGGCAGCCCAGTCTAAATATGAGTTGCGTGTCTCCGTATTGTCCTGCGTAAGAAAAATGCCAATATTGCGCAATAGTACCCAGGGGTCTTCGCGGTACCACCCAAGAGTCCCTTGTGGACATGATACAGAGATCCCGTACTTGTAAAGTCTGATTTATATTCAAGTGACAGTTGCGCATATTTTCTTTTTCGTTAGTTGCTGACGCCTTAGGAATAAAACAGGACAGGACTAGGAATAAAACTGACCAAGAAAGTTCAAGATGCCGTGAAAAGATCTTTCTTTCATCTTTCTACTCCATTTTTTAATATAGCTTATCAAAGCAGTATTCWATGCTGAAAGAGTTTAATACCCCATTCACACCTAAACGTGTTTAGTTAAACTGTGTTTTCATTAGGAAAAAAATTGAGAAACTGGAAACCTACAAATATAATGAAACTTTGTAAAATATTATCAGAGCAAGACAAAGGATAGCTTACATGCATTATTTCACCAAATATTGTGCAGTGTTCGTAGATAGTTTTTCAAACCTGTGAATGGGGTATAAGATTAATAGCTCTAACTTAAACAAGGAAAATAAAAAAAATTTCCCGTGAGTGAAATGCCATGTTTAATTAATAAAGTCTGGCGACCTTCAATTCCCGGTGCTAGATCGCCTTCACCTTGTTTTACGTCATTTTTAATTGCCGGTTTTTTACTTGAGACTTAATAATGCTAGCGCTATAAACGATTATAGAAAGTATAAAAAGGTTTGTTCGAGTTTTAACTTTGGTTTGTGCTATCGCATGGATTGAGCTAGATTCTTAAAAATAAATGGAACTGCCGACCACTTAAAGTGTTTTGAATTTCTTGACCGGCTGCCGGTCATTTAGACACTCCTATGTGAAAATACTGAATTGGCCGGCAGTTTCATTTTTCCTCTACTATATTTCAATTTGACTGATTAGAGTAGCAGGAATAGGTTATGCAAAAATAGAAAAATTTTACTATTCTATTATTTTAAAAATCAAAAAAGAAAAACGGAAATAAAATGCAAAAGAGTGAGTACTTTAATGTTTAGGTCACCCATCCAAGTGCTAACCCTCCTCAGACGAGCTTGACTCAGTATCTTGAACGACAACAATTTATCCACTGGACCACGGTTCCAGGTGAATCGGCATAACAATAGCCGTGAAAACAATGCACCGAATAGACTAGACTTTTTAACAGTATTTTTTCAACCGATTCCGTGCGTGGCAGAGATGCAAGGGATTAGCCGATATGGTCTGGGGGCCGGCTGGTCTCTCCCCTGATGCCTTCGGCTAGAACATTTTCTTGCGTAATTCGTGCACCCAAGGGCAGAAGGATTTAATCGCCGTCAGGTCCGAAGTCCATACGCCGCCTCAGCTCTGCGGATGTCTCGGGGGTATGGCAAAGTGGAATCGTATTTTTGGAATTTCTTTTGGTGGGTTCGAATCACATCTTATCCACATAATTCTTTTTTTTTTTTTTTTTTTTTTTTTTCATTTTTTTTTTGTTTTAAATCTTCAACAATTCCTAGTCGGTTGCTTATGAGCCTGTATAAATTCGATCAGACGTTATCAATCATATAAGCAATATCGATCCGCGAAAAGTAGAGTTATGCTTTCCTATTTCCTGGCAAAGTTTACTGACAAGAACATTTAGTGCACTTGGATCTCTATATCATATGCCCGCAAAGGACTAGTGGCCATGGATTTCTGCATTTTTTGACAAGGAAAATAAACAAACACCCCAGTAAATAATATGAAAACAAAGGATGGTAAAAAGATAAGAAAATTAATTGTTATAATTAATCTGACTGAGAACATTGGGGTATTTGATCTTGCTGCGTCATGGCGCAAGATCAAATTCACAAGTAGTGCGACATGCATAACGCAAAACTCTTTATATATAGCCTAAAAAATGGCAGCACCTGCAATTATTTTAATGTTATGTAGAGAACACCTTAAGGGAGAAGATCGTCTTAGACGAGTTAAACGAAATCATTCTTTTCTGTGAAAGATTCCATTATCTTTTGGCTAATTGACATTGCAAACTTCTTTAGGTGTACTAGGCATATGTGCACCATACAGGCAACCCGGTAAACGCCTCTAGGGCGTATTGTTTTCAGATCAAACAAATTTCTCTACAGCGTGACGTCACGTTAAAAATCTCAATTGTTTTGCAATTTCAGATCACGTCATTCCCTAGAGTATTATTTCTTTGTTTAACGGTTGCGCATGAGAAGACATTTGAATATGGATACAACTCAAACAAAGAATCTTATTCTAAAGACCATGTGTCATTCCCTAGCACATCACTTCTTTATTTAACGGTTGCACATGAGAAGACACATGAATATGGATACAACTCAAACAAAGAATCTTATTCTCAAGGGAATGACACGCGGTCTGAAATGGGAAAACATTACACACAAACCGCTCTCAAGCCGAAAATATCATTTTATTATATTTGGGAAGAAAACTCAGGGAAAATCATTTATTATCAGGGAGGCGAAGAGAGCTTAGGGAAAACCCTTGATAGTTAGTGAGTGGGCGAAAAACCCTGGGGAAACACTTGATTATTGAGTGGGAAGGAGTAAAAGGGAAAACTCTTGACCTATAAGCTAATAGGTGGGCGTACTGTTTACATTTCCAAAAATCAACTTTTGAGCCATAAACGATTGGACTTAACGCTGTTTGCATTTCTACGCGGCCACCCCAGGCACAAATCGCGTCGTGTAGTTTGCAATAGACTGCCGTCAAACACCTCATTCTATACTTGGATGTACTCACACTCTTTGCAATCGCTTTCGGAACTTTCCTTCGTGATATCTGACTGAGAAAGTTTGATAGAAAAGCCAACTCACTGATCCAAACGTGTATAAATGGCGTCAACATGAACGATTGACAGTTGTCTATTGCAAACTACACGACTCGATATGTGCCTGGGGTGGCCACGTAGTAATGCAAACGACGGTAAGAAATATAAAGTCATAACTGTTGATAAATATTTATCAATTTGAGAGCAGTTGCTTGATTATTTCAGGAGATATAATAAATTAAAGTTGGTAAATTTTGCAGTAAATGTAGGGAACATCTTGCCAACCAACATATATTTACTGTCAAATTTCACAACGTTAACTTGAAAACCATCATTTGTCCTCAAATTCTCAGATATCTTCCAAAGCGATAGGATCTTGCAACTTTTGACATTTGTTTGTTTATTGCTTGAATTTCCAAGAATTTCATGTCCTTGATCAAAACAAATAACGTCACCGTACGCCCACCTATACTCAGTTCACACCAACTAACCTTGTTTGGTTACTAATTTCTCTATCTATCTCTATCGTTCTTGTTTTTAAACAGTGTTAAAATTACCTCCCCTAGTTACTCAAGCGCATTGGACAATAAATTGTCGTTAGGAAATGTATTTTCTCAAAGTTGCCATGGAAAAAATAATATTCAATGCACATCATTTACACGTCATTTATGATGACCAAGCTGATAGTTATTGTTTTATCATGATCTGGAGCTAGTTTTTAATTCGATTGATACCCTCAAATATCCTCTTGACTAATCAAGGTCAGGGCGGTGGCATATTGCATAATAGTAATAGCAATAATAATAATAATAATAATAATAATAATAATATGAGCGAAGGGAAATAAATTGAAGTGTCGTCCATACGTTCATAATTTTTGACCTTAGATATGGTGAACAGATCTAACTGTAAATTCTGAAGGTTTTATCGTATCAGCCAATTGATTAACACGTATTTACAGCTATTTCAAAAAAGGCAGGTTAAATGTTTTTTTTTTTTTTTTTTTGGCACACTACATACCCAGCTCGAACTACACTATGGGCAATGCGAAAGGTCACAACTATATGAAATCATTGCAAAAATTTGCCTGTAACAAGCCGGTTCTTCCGGGATATTTTTTCCTATTTACATAAGAATATAATACATTTAAAGGTTAGAAGGCAACACGCAACATGTAACGAAACCGTTATCAAATTGTTTTTGAAATAGCTGTTTACACAAAGCAAATTTTACTAGACCTGAATTTTTCTCCGTAGTCTCCAAGCGTTTGTGTTAGAAACTTTATCCATTTTCGCTTAAATTAGAGACTCTAACTGCCTTCTAGCATCCTAGGGATATCTTACGTTTTTGTTGTAAACGATCCCAGACTAAGTAAAACTATAGTGATTGGTACCAAGTGGGTGCACTTTTGAACGCGCTTCGCTCTCGCTTCAAAATTCCCACAAAAAGAGCACTCGAAATTTCGAAAAATTAGCTGTAGACTAAACTATACTGCTCCTTCCTCACGTATTTGTCAGACATTGGGCAATCGTTGATGATCATTTATTTTTTGACTGTCTTATTACGTTCAATAGCCACTTCTGCTATTCGTAATGTCGTAGGCACACTTCAACCACTCAAAAAGAGAAATTTAGCGCAATGAGAGTAATTTAGAATCCAAGTAAGAATGTAAGAATCGGGCCGAGCGGGCAAACTAAATAATAAAATGAATATACGAGTAAATAAGTAAATAAATGAACAAATGCACAAATGATAATTGGATCAAAGAGATGCGACAAATAAAATAAATCAATAATTTAATAAAATTATATAGATTATAATTGCTAAAATATTAGAGTCAAGATTGAACTTCAGAATAAGATAAATAATTTATACCGAATATATTTCGGACGATTTGTGAATTAATTTTTTTTCTTTTTCTTTTTCTTTTTTTTTTTTGAGAAACAAAGTTATTTTTTTTCCATTTTTCCTGGAACAGCGAGTTCGAATTGTTCTTCTTTTTTTCTCACTACTCCAAACATTTATATTCTTTTATTATCAATATTTTTCTTGGTGCGTTTTCCTAACTTTACGTGACGCCAATTTATGATCATTCTTTCTAGTAGCTTCCTATCCTCATAGATTTACGTCATAAACTTACTCTCCCTCGGCCTCACCCTACCCCCGATTCGTTGAACTGTTGTTTCGTCACTAGACTTTAAAGTAAAATTAAAATTTTAGCACATCTTTAGGTCTGTGAAAAATTATTTTCCATAGGAACTGAACTTAGTCTAGAGCTACTGAACTCGTTTGCAAAACATAATACGTCCTGTCGAGCCGTATTTTAAGTCCTCCGCTTTGTAATTGGTCAACTTAATCCCAGACTGGTTGGATTTGGAATATAAAACAGGTTGAAGACGGTCAGGACCCCTCTAGGGCGGTGGATTGTCAGTCGTTCTCCAGGTGCAAACGGCGCGCAATAGCAAACTTGATCAAGGAAGTTAAGGCGGCCAAACGCAGCATGGTTTGAAAACATTCATGGAAAAAAGCCGTCGCTTTATGAACTCCTAAATTCGCTTTTGAGAAAGAATCGCTTCAAGAACCATTCAAGAAGGAGAGTCTGCAGTGAAGAGAGGACGTGTCGCCTTGAGTCAGAATGCATCAGTTGACTACGATTGTTATTTTGGTTGCGAAGTGAACACATTACAAATCCAAGACAGCTCTCATATCATTGAAGTCTGAAACGGGTAGCGAGTGAAGAACATTTGAATATTTAAAACCCAAACTTGAAAGAAAAGAAATGCGCTCTTCATCTCGAATAGCTGAAGAACAAATTCAGTACCTAGGGTTCCTCGCTCGACAGTACTTTACATTAAAAGGCCAACTATATTTAAAGGCTAACGATACTGGAAAATGGCAACTGAAATTTGCAGCCCTCTACCAAAACTTTCTATTTTTCTTCGAAAGCGAGGAGTCGACTAAAGTAGCGGGAGTAGTTTTGCTCGAGCATTCGACATGTGAACATACATGCCTCGCGAATGTTAAAGACATGGAAAACCAGGTAAGGTTATATAAATAAAGACATGCTCTTATAACACTATTTCTCGCTGTACTGCATGTAATATGAATTAAGCCTTGATATCAGGAGAAAGAAAACTTTTTCTAATTCGTCAAACATTTATTTTCGCCTCGATCATCCGCGTTACATGGCTCATATGAAAACGCACTTCAAAATCATTTATTAATAAAATGTATGATTATTAATTCTTGGGGATATTTTCCGGTACCCGGCGATACTGCAATATTTTATCAGAATCCCATTTGGCGCATTCGAAGCCATTTCAGTTCTATATACATTAGAAGTATACGACTGTGCTATCAATATACCCCACCCGTGGCAATTTAAATCGATGTGTGTTTTGAACGCATAAATTTCCAATGCTCATTTGAGAAGTATAGTTACAATAATTTCATAACGAAGGCAGTTTTTTGAATATTCATAAGTGATCAGTTTATATATCTTCCAAGTACTTGATCTGATATGGATGAAAAACCTGTACAAGTCGTTCATTTACTCGTATGAAAATAATTATACAGGGAAAAAAATTAACCTTGATATAAAATTTAAACATGCGTATGCTGTCCTGAACGCTACCTTTTCTGAAGGCCATTGTTTTATCTCGAATCTATTGTAACGTTTCCCTATATCCACACAAGGAAATAGGAATATTTTTGTCTCTTGAAAAGTAAAAACTTGAAGGCCTAAATTTTTGCAAATCAGCAATTTTTGGGATAATTCTTTAGCTGAATTAAAGATTTGAAGCGAATGATTTTGGGCTTGCGTGTTAAATAATATAAAATGACGAGACCAGCTGGATGAGTTTTTATGAATAGAAAAAGAAAATGATAATTTCTGCAGAGTCTTTTTGCTATAAATGTTATCGACCTTAAAATTGCTCTAAAAACTCCTGGAAATCGTTTTCACAGTTTGACTAAGCAATTGTACTGACTTCTCGACAGCCTTTTTTATTTTTAAAGAAATGCTAAAAATAAATCCAAGGTTTACATTGGAATTATAAGGTTTATTTTTATTTTTATTCTAAAGAATTGGAGAAATTTATTAATGGTTAAAATAAAAAGATAATCTGTCGGGAAAGAGGTCTTCGCTCTGGCTTGATTTTCTATCAGTCTGAGAAGCATGAATTTAAGAGGAATATAAAACTCTGCTCCAAAACAAACAGACTAGTATTCAAATACATTCTGTCAAGAAAATTGGCGTTTTTAAATTGTCATTATCGCGAGCGGAGCAAACTCTGATAAGGAATCAAATATTTATGATCTTTAGCAACTCCTGTTTTTTGTTTTCGCTTTTTGATTTATATATTTTTAGTTTCGCTTAGACCCAGCAACCCTAATGCAAGTCTAACTCTTCGGGGTAACAGAATCATCCATGTTCTGCTGAGAAAATTGACAGGAATATAAATACATAACAAAGAAGACAAGTAACGATATTTTGAAAAGATTAAATATTTTATCTACTCTGGTTTTCAAAAACAAGTCGTTCAGCATACGAATACAAAAATAATTTGTTCGAAAATAGCTCCAAATCTACCACTCTAAAAATGCATTATTTTGTAAAAACGAAAACCATCTCAAGTTTTACTTCTTAAGGGAGGTCAGGTACAAAATTTTTTTTTTTTTGATCGTATTTTTTCGTAAATTCATATTTTTTCCTTTTAATAATTTATCATTCGAGGGATATGCATTATAAGTGCTTCATATATCTTGAGTAAAATGTAAAACAATGAAATTCGCCTTTAATTGATCCTAAGTTAAGGAAAAAAGAAGTACACAGATTATAATCTTACCCGTGTTTGGGTGAACGATAGGCTTAAGATTATAAGTCTCAGTTACAGTGACATTGAACGAGATTTTTTGCCCAGCGGAAAATATCGGTTTTCACATGTCAAATTACTTAAAAATTACATTCAAGTTTTACGTTTTTGAAGGGAAAAATGCAACTAAATTTTTGACAAACGACTTTTGAAGAAAAGATAAAATTGATATCTAAATAGAGGTTATATAATAGTACATGTCAGAATTTATCTGTCAAACTACTTGGTAATGACATTAAAAGTTGCTTATTTTCGAGGGGAAAAAGGTACCAAAACATATTAGTGGGAAATTGGTGATGGATGGTGGTGATGGATGGTGGTGGTGATGGATGATGATGATGGATGGTGGTGATGGATGGTGGTGGTGGATGGATGTGATGGATGGATGGTGGTGATGGATGGTGGTGATGGATGGTAGTGATGGATGGATGGTGGTGATGGATGGTGGTATTGGATGGTGGTGATGGATGGTGGTAATGGATGGATGTGGTGGATGGTAGTGATGGATGGATGGTGGTGATGGATGGTGGTGGTGGATGGTGGTGATGGTGGTGTTGGCGATGATGATGATGGTGATGATGATTTTGATGATGGTGGTGGATCAATGATTATGAGGATGGATAGATGGTGATGACCATGGACAGTGATTGAAATGGACAGCGGTTATGATGATGATGGATAGTGATTATGATGATGGGTGTTCATGATGATAATGATAGGGATCATAATGATGGAAAGTGGTGATGATAGGATGATGGATGGTTGCCATAGTGATGATGACAATTATAACATTTAAATGGTTAATAATGTACTGAAAAACTCCTCTAAAATATTAACTACTTATGTTTTGTCATGAAAACTACTGAAGCAATGTTGTTAGGGGCAACCTGAATGTTTCTTTTTGACTTGAATACCTTGTTCATTACAAGCATGCCCAAACAGTTGTCTCGAATACATAAGTGCTTGCTCCTGACCTGTCACGTGCCTACTTGCCAAAATGCCCTCGCCATGCCCCTGATATTATCTATTTCAATTGTTTGATAGCAATTTAAGGGTACATAAATTAATGAAGTAAATAAAAACATTGGTTCAGTAAATTAGAACCTAAAAAATAAACATTCTGAGATCTACTTAATGGGAATTGTGTTATTGGTCTCGTGTTTAAAACGGGAATGTGTTATTGGTTCCCTACATTTAACCTAATTCTTAGTATATAATATTTCATGTTGTATTTGTATATTTTTATATTGTATATTGTATATCTTTAGTATATTGAGGGCCCACTGGAAATTATCAGAATGGCAACGGTGTATATACCCTGTCCAATAAAATTGTTATTTAATCGTGTTTAAAACACCTTTCAAAAAATTTTCACATAATTTGAGTATTTCTAGACAACATATACAATTATATATATTGGTTATATACATACAGTCAGACAAATTTATAAAAAGAATATACATTGTGTTGCTATGGCAACCAGACTACCCTGTTTCAAGAAAAATCAAAATATAAATGCTAATTTGCCTGTTGTATGCTTGAAAGATCATTTAGGATAAGAAGTTGAGCCAACGATGTTTAAAAGCTTGCATTAACTTTGACAATCTTAAAAGCTTTGCTCTTGAATTGTGTGCAGACTTTGTGGAATTAGCTAAAGTAGGCTTCTTATAGTCAAGCAGCATCGAAAATAATTACATAAATGAAACTTAATAACTTGGAGTCTGACATTAATGTAAGTTAAAGAATATTTCAAATTTCAACCAAAATTTGTTTCAAAATTTATTTAAATTGGGCATCTCCTAAGCTCCTCATAAGGCAGGACATAAGAAAAATATTAATTTATAAATTTATAAATACTATTTATTAATAATATATAACATTTTAAATAAAATAATTATTTATTTTTTCAAAACTGTTTTTTTTTTATACTCACTCTAACAAAAATTAGAATATATATCTGATATCTCTAATATATATTAGAGATATCAGAGATATATGAGAGATTATTATCAGTAAGGAAAGTAACAGCCATGATAATGAGCATGGTTACATTCCAGTCTTACCATGCTCTGTCTTGATGTATCTTTTGGGTCTGGGATTCCAGTCTTGTAGAAACATACAGATACTAATTACAATAGTTCATAAATTTTGGAGCAATTAAAGCTAAGCCAATTAAATAAACTAAGCAATGTAAATTTTAATTCTGTCAAGGAAGGGCCTGGCTGTAAATTACTCTGTGCAAACCTAGTCATAATTACTCTATCAAATTGTCAAGTGCTTTTTTTTCAAACTTGTCATCACAACCTGCTTCAGGCAGCTTAACTCATGGGGTCCCTGTGTAGTACATCTCAGTCCCCTTGCTTCACTTACCACAGGACTACCRTAGCATGATATGGAGTAATCTGCAGAGTGGTCTTGACATGACTCATGATTGATTGATCAATTGATTTTATGTTTCAGAACTGCTTTAGTATTTTTGTTCCTCTGGGAGACAACCAAAAACAGCTGATAACTTTACGAGCAAGTTCAGAAAATCAGTGTACAACATGGATTGAAAACATAAGGAAGTCAAGGTATGAGAGGATAGGCCATTAGCAGCAGTTAGGCGGACTCGCGAAGCGCCGGCATTGCCAAAAATCACAAGTCGAAAAAACCCACCCCCCCCTGGGGTTTTTGGAGGTCGGTAACCCGCGGAACAGGGGGTCTTGCGCGATCTGCCGGCAGCGCGAAAGGTGCCTAACTGCTGCTCTGTTGGGGTCGCAAATGGAGGGAAAGATAT